>JABUIW010000025.1:6490949-6501530 GCA_013363375.1 Menidia beryllina | reverse complement strand
ATACATACATACATACATACATACATACATACATACATACATACAGTGCTGAAAATAAATATTTGAACATCCTGCTCTGAAATTGTTATTGTAGGTGCATGTCCACTGTGAAAAACATAATCTAAAAATAAATAAATCCAGAAATCAAAATGTATGATTTTTAAAAACTATTTATTTGTATAATACAGCTGCAAATAAGTATCTGAAAACCTGAGAAAATCAATGTTGATATTTGGTACACTAGCCTTTGTTTGCAGTTACAAATGTTTCCTGTACTTTTTCACTGGGTTTGCACACACTACAGGAGGGACTTTGGCCCACTCCTCCTTATAGATCAGCCAGGTTTCTGGGATGTCACTGAGAAACCCAGAGTTTGAGCTCCAGCCAAAGATTCTCTATTGGGTTTAGGTCTGGAGATTGGCTGGCCATGCCAGAAACTTGATATGCTTCTTACAGAGCCACTCCTTGGGTTTACTTCGGGTCACTGTCGTGTTGGAAGACCCAGCCTCGACCCATCTTCAATGCTCTAACTGAGGGAAGGAGCTTGTCCCCCAAAATCTCACAACACATGGCCCTGGTCATCCTCTCCTTAATACAGTGCAGTCGCCCTGTCCCATGTGCAGAAAAACACTCCTACAGCATGATGCTACCACCCCCATGCTTCACAGTAGGGATGGTGTTCTTGGGATGGTACTCATCATTCTTCGTCCTCCAAACACGGTTAGTGGAATTATGACCAAAACGTTCTATTTTGGTCTCATCTGACCACATGACTTTCTCCCATGACTACTCTGGATCATCCAAATGATCATTGGCCTCGACATGTGCTGGTTTAAACAGGGGAACCTTCCGTGCCATGCATGATTTCATTCTCCTCCCATGCAGTTCTGGGCTAATTTCTCACCTTTCTTAGGATCATTGAGACCCCACGAGGTGAGCCCCAGTCTGAGGGAGACTGACAGTCATGTCTTCCATTTTTAACAATTGCTCAAACAGTGGCCCTTTTTTCACCAAGCTGCTTGGCGGTTTCCCCGTAGCCCTTTCCAGCCTTGTGGAGGTGTACAGTTTTGTGTCTAGTGTCTTTGGACAGATCTTTGGTCTTGGCCATGTTAGTAGTTGGATTCTTGCTGATTGTATGGAGTGGACAGGTGTCTTTATGCTGCTAACGACCTCAAACAGGTGCATGTAATTTAGAAAAATAAATGGAGTGGAGGTGGACATTCTGAAGGCAGACTTACATGTTTTTGAGGGTCAGAATTCTAGCTGATAGACAGGTGTTCAAATAATTACTTGCAGCCATATCATACAAAGAAATTTTTTTTTTCCAGATCATCTCTCACAGTGGACATGCACCCACAAAGACAATTTCAGACCCCTCCATTATTTCTAAGTGGGAGACCAGAGAACAGGGTGTTCAAATACTTATTTTCCTTACTGTACCTATGTATGTATAGATATATATTTGTATAGATGATGTCAAGTCTCAATAAATTTGTTGAAAAAGTGTTTCATTGTGGTTCATTAAAGGTTACTATATTGTCACTTCATTTTGTTCTTAAGCAGTATTACTTTGTGTTCTGCAAATGAGGGACAGAGGGAAAAGTTTTACTAGTTGTATTTGTGTTTTTTTTTTTTAAGACCATGTGTGGACAGAGATTTACTCGGTGTCTCAGCATCGCTGGCTGCATTGTGACTCATGTGAGAATGTGTGTGATAAACCACTGCTCTATGAGGTTGGTTGGGGAAAGAAATTAGCCTACGTTTTTGCTTTCTCAAAGGACCAGGTAAGTTAAATGATCAAATACCAGTATTATCATGGCTTTTACTGTTATCATTTCTGAATATCAGTGCTGTTATGACTTCTTTTTAAGTTTTCATGTAGCATACTTACTCTTATATTAAGGGGCTGCAATGGCTAATAGATAAGAGCAGTTTTCTGCCAATGGGTGGGTTGGTGGTCCCGAGCTTTGCTACATGATGTAATAAAGCTGCAAATGGGGCGTGATGACTTGTTTGTGCCTGAACCAAGATAAGTGCAAGGGTTGCTCTCTTGCAAAACTTGCAGGTCAGTTAACTGTGGCGATCCCTAATGGGGACAGCCAAATGGAACAGAGCAACTTACTGGTAAAATAAACTCTGATAACATGGTTATATCTTTTACCAAAGGGAGATTGTTATAATTAATCTTAAAGGGCCCTACTAGATCTTGCTTACATGGACCCCAAAGAGGCATGATACAACTCATTGCAACAGATATTAAGCATGATTAAATTAACATTATTAAAGCTTTAGCCAAGACAAACCTTAGAGTACAAACAGGGCAGATGTGTGTCTTGTGGGACATTTATTACAAGCAGCACATGTGTAAGCATTAGGGTACATTGAACAGCATATATTTTTGTTATGAAATTGATCACAGCCTTTAACTATGGATATGTGTTGTTGAGCTGCTTCAAAGCAAGAACAGGTCATCTTGTCAAACGTAAGAAAAAGAAAAATATGTTCTCATGCAGGCAAGATGATTATCATGTAAAATTTTTATAGCCTACTGTAGAAAAAGTATACACATCAAGGAGAAACAGTTTGACTTAGTGTGGAACATCCTGTATGTGTGTGAACTCTTTTAGTTTCCACTTTGCATTCACATGCAGACATTTGTGTTATTTTGGCTAACTGGTACCTTAGTTTGTACAATTTGAACTGAATTAGTACTAGTGAAAAACCCCAAAGAGTCTCAATTGGGGGTATTATTATATACTTAGCCCTGCATGGCTGTACTTGCTTTGCCACGACAAGGTTTAGGTAGATACTAGAGTTGTAACTTTTAGGAGATACAAGCCACTAATGGAAACGTTTTAAAAAATTAGTAGGGTCAAGCCGATCCACGCTGATTAGGTACTTGTAGAAAACTCTTATGTGGGTTTCTCTCAAGTAACAGAAGAACAAATATATGTTTTTTCTGCAGATTGTTGATGTTACATGGAGATATTCCTGCAGACATACAGAGGTTTTATCAAGAAGAACCAGAGTTCAGGAGGCTTGGCTGTTGCACACCATTAATGGGCTCAACGCTGCTGTAAGTCTTAACTTTTAAACTCCATATATTTTATTAATGGCAGTTATGCAAAACATTCTTCTTCTCCTCTAACACTGAAGAGACAGCAGTTGCTGGGTCCAGACAGGAAGAGGGAGCTTACGGAGAGACTGCTTGTCGAGCTGGTTGAGTTCATTTCCCCCAAAAAAAACCAAACCAGGAGAGCTGGGAGGTCGTAACTCGGGTTCTTTGGCTTGGCGGACAGCACGGGGTGAGACCAAAGCACCTAATACAGAGACATCCGCACAGGTACAGTGCATTACAGTATGGTCTTATACATGCATCTGCTCAGTTAGGTGACTACTTAACAAAACAGGAAACATTTCAACCACAAGAAAACACAAAATCATATCACATTAAAATCTTTTGGCAAGAGATGTAGTGAGATTCATTTTTCAGGGAATGTATGGAATGATCAGAAAAATCAGCTCTCACGTCGCGTTTTGAAAAGCTTTTTACAAAACGTACCATAATTACTAGTTTATTGACTTATCACTGACAAGAGGCCGTTTGAAAACAAGCTGTTAAAAAAAAAAAAATATTTATCCAGTTTTTATACATCGTCGAGTCATGGTTGGTGCAGCCTGAATCCTCACTTCTTACGAGGCCTGAGTACGGATGCACGTCCCATTGGACTTTTCAAAGACCTTGAGCTTGAAAAGCTGTTGGTTACTATTTTTTGCATTAAAGTTTTTTGCAGCTTCACCAAAGCCTTGAAATTATTACCACTGACGGGTAAAGTGAGCAACAATTCTCACCTTGATCCAGTGCAAAGAAAACCTGCATCCTGGGACTCACACAGATTTGACTTGACTGGACCTTGCAAAAACTGCTTAGGAAGGACTAAAAAGCATTAGCCTAAAATGCTTCCATATGCTTTTGAACTTCACCATTAACTTAAAAATTCAGTTATTTGTTAAAATACAACAACAAATCTATGGAAATATTTCATTTTTTAAATTCTCCACTTTTTAACTCATTCGCTGCCAAAGACGTCTAAAGACGTCTTTTCAAATCCGACCGTTCGCTGCCAAAGACGTCTATAGACGTCTTTTATGTTTTTCAATTGCGAGTGACTTGGGGGACGATCGGCGAAAGTTTTTCCGTAAATATCGGCTTCTAGACAGAGTATGGACTAACAAATTTACCCTCTAGGTAGCTGTGCCACTTTTGATGGGAGATTAGCATAGATTGTAAGCAAATAAAAACAAACGCAATGGTTCGCTATGAGAGAAATGGCGCCGGTGAGACGCACGTCAAAGAAGAAGGGAATAAGGTAGAAACAAAATCTTTTTTCCTGATGAAAGAAGAGAGTCTGCTCTTTCTTTTGGTGTGTTCGGTGTTTACATAGTCAAAGCACAAACTATTCTGTGGCTCTTGAAAAATCAGTCAAAATTCTCAAAAAACTCTGGCAGTGAGCGACTCTCTGTTCTGAAAATGGCTGGCAGTCAATGAGTTAATGTAATTATATATGATATACCTGTATACAATTTAAAGACTAACCAGAAAGCTATTAAAGATTGCAACTTCATTCATTTGCACAGACTAAAATGATATCTTCTTAGGTGAATTAACTTTGATCATTTTAATTTTATTGCACTTCATATATACAGTGGAACCTCTACTTCTGATTGCCTAAACATATACATTTTCCAACATACAGAGTGAAATTCGATCAAATATTCAAATATATCAAACTCGACACCTGAAGTAGATTTCCAACATATTGAATTGAAAGCCTTTATTGTCATTATACATGCGTACAACGAGATTTGGATATGGAGATATGACGACTGTCAGGCTCAAAACAGGTCTCAAGCGCAGAGATTTTGGCAAAAATCAGGATTTTAATTAAATGAGGCGCACTGGTAGGGAGTGGAAGACAAAGTGAAAAGTACAAAATAATAATCACTCGAAATCAAGGATGCAAAAAGCTAATAAATTACCAAATAATGCTCACTCACAAAGAGTATGAAAAAACAATGGAGTACAGAATAATATTTACTCATATGAGTAAAAACAATGTGGAGATTCGAGGCAAGGATTTCTTGGGCAAGGTTCAAGCACAGTATCATTAGTCAATAGGATGAAACACACAGGGACCAGACAAGGGGAGATGCAGACTATTTAACACATGAGGGGAAGGGATCTCCAGGTGAACACAATTGGTGATCACGGAAGACAATCAGACAGGTGACAAACAGGGAAGTGCAAGTGACCTGAAAAGTAAACTTTTCGAAATAAAACAGGAAATGATTAGACAACCATGGAGACAGGACAAAACCCAACTTGACCTTACTGCTGTGTGGCAACGTTGAAGTCATAGAAAAAAAATAGAGATAAAGATAAATGTGCTAAGTTAGTTTAAAGTTCACGTAGTGAAAGTTAGAGTAAGTCACAGTACGTCCTATATCTCAGTTACCACCTTTACCTCCACACCAACCGTCTCCTGATAAGTGTCAATAAAAAAACCTTTTTATTGATTATTTCTTTAGAATTTGTTTCTTTTTACATCTCTCTTTTTACATCTCTCTTTTTACATCTCTCTTATATAATGCATTTTATTGCTATGCTTAATTATCTGCAGTATTTATTAATGTAGGTTTTGGGGCTCTGAAATTACAGTGTATACTTATGGGAATATTTGAACTAACATACAAATATTTTAACATATGAAGTAGGTCCCGGAACGAATTAAATTTGTATGTAGAGTTCCTACAGTACATGCAAAGAGTAGTATAGTGACCTATACTTCATCCAATTCTTAGTTTGAATATAGTCCGTCTTCTTAAGACACAAACATAAACAATAAAATCTATATAAAAAATTGTTGCATTAGTTTTGGCAAAGTGTAATTGTATGTTAGAATTATTTGATATCGTAGTGCATATGTCACAACTGTGTCAGATTTAACAGACATTGATCCTTCCTTTGTTTACAACCCCCCCCCCCCCTTTCTCCCTCCCCCCCTCAGGCTTTTGTGTTTGTGCCTACTGAAAAAGAAAAGGAGGAAAGGCTATTACATGTGCGCTACAGTACCACCAAGGACCAGTATTGTCGGGTGTCCAACAGCTCTGAAATTATCCCAAGATGGGATCAGTGTGTGTGGACGAAGGAGTCAGTCTTCAGAAAGGTGGAGAGTGACTGGCAGATGGTAGGGTTATTATTGTTAGAATAACAATGCTGCGATTTCCTTGTGTGTTTTTTTTTTTTTTCACTGTGCTATTTATAACTATCTTTATTATGGGTTGATATTATGTTTGACCAAAATACAAAATAACATTAAAGTCCTTAGGTTAGATTTATCAGGTTTATTTTGAAAGTTGTAAAGAGCTATAAAATAACTCTTAAATTCAAAGTCCAATATTTAAGTTTGTGATGGTTAAACCATCACCTATTACAAAAGCTGATCATGTAGTTTGTAAGAGAAAGCTATTAGGAAACATTTAAGTTAAAATAAGAAAAAGGCAGCGTTGCTGTAAACACAGCAATTATTAATCCAGCCGAGTATTATTTGCACAAAAAAATAGAGCAGCAGGGAGAGAATTCACCCGTGGGGGATGCTGTTGCTGAATGTCTGAGTGTTGGGTGTGATGTCCCTCAAGCACACAAAAAAGAAAGCTGCTGATCCTCTGGCAGGTTTCGACAGATACAGTGAGCTTGATTAGCTTCTGATGGGGGATCTCTCGGATGAAAGTGTTGAGCTGAAATCAACAAAATAGCATCCTGGCGTACATCCCAGGTTGTACAAAGCAGTGCATGATATAGTGCAGTCCCATATTGCCTGCATCATAAGGTAACCTGTTTGCCCGGTAAGAAAACTGTAGAGGGTACAACAAGGGACATGCGATGTCAACAGCCTTTTAAATCACTTTGTGTCCACTGGCATTAGGGAAAGAGGCCTATCTTTAAGATTATATAGCACTTTATTGATCCCTTTGGGAGGGTCCCCTCTGGGACATTAAGATTCCAGCAGCATAATTACAGTACAAAAAAAATGTATGACTATAAAAATAAATATATGATAAAGAATATACAAACGAGTCTGATTGGTGAAACATTTCACATTATTGTTACTGCACTCATTTACTGTAATTGTGGTATTGCACAGGTTGAGTTGTATTGTGGTGCTTCTTCCCATCTTTTGTCCTATTGTTACCTTTGCTCCCCCCAGACCGGAGTTGTACAGTCTGATGGGGAAAAAGAGATTTTAAGTCTGTTGGTCCTGTACTTGGGAAAAACAGTCCAGTGTGCATAGGGTAACTGGCATTGTCCATAATGTCTGGTAGTTTGTCCATAGTCTCCATCTCTGCCACCGTCACCACAGTGACCAAATTCCTGCCAACCCCAGAGCCAGCCCATCTGATCGGTTTGACCAGAGTCAATGTGTCCATTGTGGATATGCTGCCCCGCTCACACATTACGGTATAGAACAGGGCACAGCTCGAGGTACTTGTAGGACCCCACAGCCTCGACTTCCACTCCCTCGGTCAGAACTGTCAACTGTCAATAAGTTGATGATAAGCTCCTTGGTCTTTGTAGGGTTAAGGTTCAGATAGTCACTCTGCCATCAAACAGTGAATTCCCACACAAGGCTCCTTTGCTTCTCTTATCTATCGTCTTTGATACACCCCACAAAAGCTGTGTCATTTGCAAACATCCCAATATAAAACTGCTCTGAGTTTTAGCAGAACTCTGCAGTGTTCAGGGTGAAGAGCAGGGCAGGTGAAGAACAGGTGCAGCCAGCACCGTTTTCCTGGGGTGCTCCAGGGCTGCGGAAAACAGATGTGATATCCTTCACCTTGATGTGTTGCAATCTGTCAGTGTGGTAGCTGAAAGGGCCAGGCAACCAGACAGCTGTCCACTTGCATCTTGTTCAGCTTGTCCTGAAACATAAGTAGCTTGATGGTATTAAAGGTACTTGAAAAGTCCAGAAAGGACAATCCTTACTGTGGCTCTAACTGATGTGCAGGCCCCAGTACTGCTGACCTTTTTTTGTGTTCATTTAATTAATTTTTCTCATTATATTTATCCTCCCTGACTTTATTTGCCATTGATCAGATGTTCACTATATTTATGAAAGGGAGGGGGCTTGCTGTCCCTGATCACACAACTTGATGGGCACACCACATCTTCGTCTCCAGCAAATATCACAGAGAACCAATGCAACACTTTGCAATACGTAGTAAAGTAGAGTAATTTTAATTGTCATCAAAATGCAGGAATTGAAACTGGGTCTGGTTTGCCTATTCTTTTTTTGTTTTTTTTTCTGTAGGTGTACATTGCACGGACAGAAGGCTCCTCAGTTGGAAGGATCAGCTGGAAGTTTGACTTTGTTCCAGCAGCAATGAAGATAGAATCTGTCTCAATCATGGCCAGTTGCCAGACATTTCACTCTGGGAAAGTGTGTTGGTACTTACAGTCCAGCCAGATCATTATTGAGTTTCCTGGAGGTATAGTGGGGCATACACTTATGAAAAAATACAAATTACACAAATGTTATAATGTTAATCAGAGATAATTTCCTCCCATGCTTTTGAAACCTCAGATGGGAAGATGCAGTCCTTCCCCAGTCTGGCCGGGTCTTCAGAGCTTATCGTTGCAGCCGAACTCAGTGGCGGAGATGGGGACTCCTCATGGCAGCAGTCCCAGGTTTTCAGACAGAGTCTGAAAGAACTGGAACAATCTTCATTTGAAATGATCATCTACCTTCATGATGCATAAAAGTTATTTTACATTTTTCTTTCTAAAAAACACAAAAGACCCTTAATTGCTGGTTGTTCATAATTATAAACCTATAATTAGAAGTTAAGAGTATGTTTACAGATGTTGCTGTGTAAACATGCAAGTCCTCCAGAGTGTACAGTCTTGCTTGGTCTAATAATAGATTAATGAAGAACTAACTTTTGTACCTGTCACATCTTTTGAACTTCGAATTTTTCCAGAGATACAGTTTTAAGTCTAGACCAAACAATCGCTGGACAGTGTAATCTCAAGATAAGATAAACATATGAAAATAAAAATAAAATAAAACTTGAATATATCTGAAGAATGGAGGCCACATCTCTCTTTCTCACACATATAAATGTGTGTGTGTGTATGTGTGGATGGGGGGGCTGGACCTATAGGGGGAGAAGGCCAGGTACACCCTGGACAGATCACCAGACATGGTTGTAGCAAGACTGTATATTTCAGTTTTTCTGGTTTACTATAAATCAACAGCGAAGGAAGAATAATCTGTCAATTCACCGATTTATCCTGGTTGTAAGGCTGCTCTGAACAGTAGAAGGTGTATAAAATTTCGATTAAGACCATGTGGAATTGTCATTCGCCATCTTGCGTTCAAACAGGAGTATTGGATTTTAAGGTCTATTTTTCTATTGGTTAAAACCTTTGAAACCCACTGCCTGATTGGTCGCTTTGTCTTAGGGACTATTCGCCGTTCATCTTGCAGATGGCGGAGCCGGACATCGGTTGCAGCTGCTAGCTAATAAACGTTTTTATTTTTAAAATGAGTGTGTAGTTTGCCGCGTTTCACGTCGTTTCAGTTAAACAGACATTTTCTTACGTACCGATTCAATTTCAAACTGTAAACACATTTAGCGAGTAAGTTTATGTATAGTGTTTATTTTGTTCAGGACGCAGCAGGGTTAGCATCTTTGTTGTAAGTTTAGGCCTGCTCTGCCACCGCTTGCCGATTTTAACAATAGCTGCGATACAGTCCCCTCTTTTGCTTGTTTTGATTCATTCCAGAAATTCCTTTAGCGCACACGAAGAAGGACCATGGACAATAAACTTGTGTTGGTGCCTTTCTGCAAGTGAAGGATTTGTAATGACGACAGACCTTTAATTTAACTGGAACCAAAAACATTGCGCGCGTGCATCATAAACAAATTAAAGATCACAAAGGAGGATGTCTAACGGCGCCGCAGGAAGTGGAGCTCTGACTTGGATGGTAAGTTTATTATTGAAGCAATAAAATGCAGGACTCTCATTCGTAGGTTTTCGTGAATTACAGTCCTGCAAACCTCAAAAGAGTGTCTTGTAGTACGGGTTTTAAATCTCCCTGGAAGTCTTTTTATTTTTGTGTCCAAGTCAGCCGCTCCGCCTTTTTAAATGATGATTCTCCTCGTAGGCTATTGCCTCTGTTCAGGACCCTTGGCATGTACTTGCAGAGCTGGTAGTATTAGATAAGCAAAGACTTACTAGAGGGGCTGTTCGAATTACTGTAACGTTGTCGTTGATAGATGGTTCAGTGACATCAGAAAATGAATTTAAGTATCGACTTCCTCACAATTTGTTTAAATTAAAGTTGGTTGAATTGCACGTTGTATATGAAAAGTAGTCTAAAGCCTATGAATCCATGTTTGTCGGCATCTTCTGTTTGTTTATATTTCGTTATGTCAGAACATGGTGTTAATACGTGCTGATGGGTACACTTATCTATCTATCTATCTATCTATCTATCTATCTATCTATCTATCTAT
>JABUIW010000025.1:6476348-6489225 GCA_013363375.1 Menidia beryllina | reverse complement strand
CATTTAGTTTGCTGAATCGGTCATTTTTACTATTGTAATGAGCAGCCCGATTTCAGTTCAGAATCCCAAATTTGTGGGCATCCTCTGATAGTTTTAATGTGGCACATTACTCTTAGTAAGTGCCTTATGTGTGATATGATTAATTGCTTTTTTCCAGCTCCTTTCAATGCAGAATATTTTGTTATTCTACTTTTGTCCTTTCATTTCCAGGCAATGTGGGTCTTTGATGAAGACATAGGAATGAACCAGAGGGAAATCACCTATGTTCCCGGATTATACAAAATCTTCGATGAAATTCTTGGTGAGTAAATGCATAGTTAGATAAATACAGTGAGGAAAAAAAGTTTTTTAACACACAGCTAGTTCTCCCACTTACACATCATGGAACGGTCTGAAATTGTAATCCCACTGTGAGAGACATAATCTAAAAAAATCCAGAAATCAAATCTATGATTATTTAAAATTATATATTTGTGTGTTACTGCTGCAAATAGGTCTTAGAACACCTGCTAACATGCAAAAAATCTGGCCCTCAAAGACCTGTTAGTCTGCCTCTCAAAAAGTCCACCTCCACCCACTTTCTATTCTAAATTAGAAGCACCCGTTTGAGGTTGCTAGCTGCATAAAGACACCTGTCCACCCCCACCCCAATCAGTGAGACTCTTAACTACTAACATGGCTAAGACTAAAGAGCTATCCCAAGACACCAGATACAAATTGTAGATCTCCGAAAGGTTTAGAAGGGCTACAGAGTAATTGCCAAGCAGCTTGGTGAAAAATATTTTACTGTCGGAGTAATTTTTGGAAAATGGAAGAAGCTAAACATGACTGTCAATCTCCCTTGGACTGGTGCTCCATGCAAGATCTCATCTCTTGGCATATCAATGATCTTGAGAAAGGTAAGGAATCAGCTCAGAACTACACGGGAGGAGCTGGTCAACAATCTGAAGAGAGCTGGCATCACAGTTTTCCAGCATACTGTTGGTAATACACTAAGATGTCATGGTAGGTCAAGGCTGGGTCTTCCAACATGACATGAAAATGACTAGAAGCACACAGCCAAGATAACCAATGAGTGGCTTGGTAAGAAGCATATCAAGGTTCTGAACTATAGAGTGCACTTCAATATAAGCCGCATCCGCAAAGTGTTTATAAAAAAATGGAAAGTAACATATATAAGCCGCACTGGGCTAAAAGCCACTGATATCTACTGAACTGATTACGTAGTTTAACTGAACATAAATTAACTGATTAGTTTCGGAGCGTTCTGATCAAACAAAATAGAAAAGGTATTGATGAGTTTATTCATCCTCCTCCTGCGCACTGAAACCACTGAAGTCATCTTTAGTGTCGGAGTTGAACAGCCTTAGAAGAGCTTGGTCACATACTTTTACTTTTTCTGTGTCGATGTCAGTGTTGCTCTCCGTGTCGCTGTCATCCTGGGTTGAAGCTGTCTCCGAAGCTGTGGTGCCATCTTCACATAGCAGTGCAGCCTTTCGGAACCCATTGGTGATGGTAGATTCCTTCATGCTGCTCCACGCTGTTAGGATCCACTGACAGAAATCAGAAAATGATGCTCTGCACAAGGATTTAATGCTGTTAGCTATCCAAGCCTCCCATTCACCCTGGAATGCTGCTGTAAATGCTCTACTTACACTTATGTCTAGGGGTTGCAAAAAGTTTGGATTGAGTTTGTTCTCTTGATGACTGCTTTCACCGAATCAGTGATGGGGGGCCCTCATACTGTCCAAAACAAGCAGCACTTTTTCCCCTTGGGAAAAATCTTCCTGGGCGCTCTCCGTAGCAGTCCGACAACCAGTCCTTCATTATATTTTCTAGCATCCGTCTTTTCTGGTTGACTTAAACCAAAATGTCATTCAGCAGTTGGTCTTTCGGCATTGTTTTGCACTTGAAAATTATAATTGGGGGAAGCTTCTTTCCAGTTGCGGTGGAGCCCAGGACACAGGTGAAATGTGTCCTCTCGTGTCTGGTGGTTTTCACAATAATGGATGCTTTGTTTACAGTTCTAATTAAAGGCAGATCAAATGCCAGTGACCGTCAACTTAAAATGCAGGATCATGTGGCATCTTTCGTGTCGTTTCCATGATGTAGGGGTACGGGTTTGAAAAAAATTATCCGGCGTGCCTGCAGCTTGCATGTGCTAAAATAATGCTTTCCTCTGTGATTTCCAACTTTGACCTTTTCACTTTCTGCTAAAGCGCCCTCTGGTGGGTGAAGAAAAATTCACAGAAAAGCCGTATCCTATTATAAGCCGCATGGTTTAAAGTGTGGGAAACAAGTATTTCAACGTTTAGATTCTTTAAAAACTTTTTGTCAATTTTTTTTTTCTTCACATGGCAGATTTTTCCAAATTAAAACAATATGATTGGATAGGACTGCATTCCACTGCAAGCATTACCTTTTTGTGATAAAGCACTTAAATGTTTGCAGCAGTTTGCTGTTGGATCTGAAATCTTTATTTTTCCCTCCAAAGTGCTGGCAATCTCATTGAACTTTTCCTGTTCAAATAATGGTTAATTGTCTAATATTGTTTAATACATTGGCTGTTGGAGATACATTTTCAGAGCTTGGTTAAGGGAGAATGATGCAGTGTATAATGATGCCAGTGTTAAGAGAAGCTAATTTTCAAAACTTTTGAAAGATTTCTTAAACATTAAGCTTAAGTAACAAAGTTGCTTTGATTTAAAGTATTTATAAATCAGGATTAAATTTTATGAGGTAATTTTGGTGCCATTCAATCTTTATTAAAAAAAAAGAGTAGTTGGTTCCTTTTGCGTTGTATTTCATAACTTTTCTGATTGTACAGTTGAGTAATCATAAAATCCTTGTAATATTTTTTCAAAGTGTGAACACAAGGGTTAGTTTGACTCCAAACTGTTTTAGCTGTGTAAAACTTGTCTATGTGCAGGGGTGCACATAATTGGTACGGATGTCACTATTCGGAAAAACTATTTTCTTCGACTTTGGCTCAGTTTGGTGTTTCTTTGTACGTGGCGATACAGACGTTAGTCTATGTGTGACATCCCCTCAGCTGCAAGTGTATAGTTGATACTTTTAAATGTATGCATAACATGGAGGACGGGTAACAATATTGTCATGAGCATTTACCTCAACCATGAGCATGCATGTTATACTTGCCACTCTGTGGAGAGCAGGATATTCCCAATAGGACATTCATAATCCATGCAAAATAAAGGAAGAGCAAACACATAAAAGCTTGCAGGACAGCCCTCTATCCAAATCATTCCTCACTATGCTCTGTGTGTATTGTAGTCTGCACGCTCTCTCTTCCTCTTGAAAATTTCTCCTGGGATAAGCTTTAGTGCCATGATGTTTTGGAGCTTTTTTTTCACAGTAAAAGTGATGCAGAGTAGTAATAGAGTTCCTGCTGCCACTCAATCCCCAGCAGATGCAATCCCTTCCAAAAATGGAAAGATAATATGGTCCCTCACCACTTCAATAGTAGACAGCGCTAAACTAATTAAGAGGGGAAGCATTTGTATGGGAACTGATGAAAAGATGCACTTGATTTGGGCGCCTACAATAGCTAACTAATCTTGGCAGGAGTTTATAAATGAAAAAGTAAAGTAACGTGAAGCCTTTGAAATCCTGACACTGTTGCATTTATGTTGTCAGGAAATTTAAGAAGATATGGGTTAAAACTTTTTTGCAGTTTACAACTTTGGCCTGATCTTGGCACTACATGACGCATCCCGTTTTTTAATTTTTTTTATCAAGCTTTTGTATTCAATAAAAAAAGTGCCAATCTTGGTCAACAGTTTTCTGTAAATAACTATTTAGAGGAAAACTGCCCACCACATTTTTGATTTATGTGAACATTAATTAACATAGAGAAAATTCACATGGTAAAGCTGACATTTTATGTGGGCCATTACAAGTACTTTTACTGTTTTCACTATAATAATATGCCAGGATACTGAAATACAATAAATATAACCCCTTTTTTCCCTTTGGATAATATGAAGTCTGTCATAAGTGCAAGTGGACTCTGTGACACGTTCTGAGATTTTGATAAGGATATTAAAGTACATTCTAAAGCTTTGATTGCATACTAGTGATGTTAGGTATTGTTAATTTGAATAATTTTGGTTGACTGTATATCTTTACTAATCTATTGAAAGTGAGATTTGACTTGGTTTATGTATAACATCCATCCATCCATCCATTATCGTAACCGCTTATTCCCTAATGGGGTCACGGGGGGACTGGAGCCTAACCCAGTAATCAATGGGTGAGAGGCGGGGTACACCTCAGGGCCACATAGAGACACACGAGGAAAAACAACCGCACACACTCACACTCATTCCTAAGGGCAATTTGGAATGTCCAATCAACCGAACATGCAGGTTTTTTGGACAGTTGGAGGAAGCCGGAGAACCCGGAGAGAACCCATGCAGACACAGGGAGAACATGCAAACTCCACACAGACAATGGTCCTGGTTCCCCCGGGACTCAAACCCAGAATCCTCTGTGAAGCAATGGTGCTAGCCACCAAACGACCATGCCACCCTTATTCATAACATTCTTTGAAAAATGTTTTATTCTCAAATAAAAAACAGCATTTTCAATAAAGATTCATTCAACCGTATTTCTCAATTAACAACACCTCACTTGCGAATGACATAAACAGAAAAGGAGGTCTTAGCATAATTGTTATTATTACATATCTTCTGTGGTACAAACGTTGATCCTCCACTGTAGAGGATAACATAGACTAAGTCTGGACACATAGCAAATGCTGTCGACAATTTCATTCCCTTATTGGTAGGATCATTATTTTAGCACATCTTGGTGAAAACATGTGGGACTAGTGTAGTAGAAAATTAGATGATCATATTTATGTGTCTTCAATCTGATTGTTCTGAATTGAGAAATGGTGCTAAATAAGAAATGATGAAAAATTTGTTTGCAGAAGTTTTGTAAAATAGCCAATTTCATCACCTGGCCGGAGTAATGCATGAGGTGGGCTGGTCCCTGTGTTTATTTTCTGAGGTAATGATTATTACCTTAATGTATGGGTAACTGATAAAATTGGCCAATTTTATTAAATAAACTTTGTTGGGTGCCTCTTTATGTATAATTTTGTGTTTTTCAGTTTTTTTTTTCTTTTTCACTTTACAGTCAATGCAGCAGACAACAAACAAAGGGACAAGAACATGGGTGCCATAAAGATCACCATTGACCTGTGAGTACAGTCATTTACATATAAAAAACAGTTAATTCCTGTTGAAATACTGCTGAATTTGTAGTTGCAGAATATTTTTTTTCATAGAAAGTAAAGTTTGTCACTTCACATGATACACTTTAATAGCAGTCTGTGGCTTCCATTGTCACAACTGTCAATACATTGACAGCTATGATTATTCCCTGCATACGGCAGATGAGTTCACAATGGCTTTGTCAAGTAGATGTAGCAAGGTTGGCTGCATGTGATAAACCTCTCCTCTTTCATGCATATGTAGTTTTTGTGCGAAGTGGTGATTAGATATAATAATGATTACAAAATACTGTAACACTCACATCAGTGTGCTTCATTTTGCTCCCTATATTTGACGACAGACACCAAAGATCTCGTCCTCCATTACTGTTTGCCAGACTTACATTTGACTTCCATTACATGACGTCATTCATGTAATGGAACCGCTACATTCTGGGCTGGAATTTGCTCACATCGGTGTTAAAAATTGGGGAACTGTAAAAAACAAAGTGGAAGTTAATTTGATTGCATTGTTTTTCCTTTAATGAATAAATCAAAATTAATCATTAAACTTTTTCTAAATATTGTGTTAAAGGGAATACTAACTAAATACCATCTCTTCTAATGTTGTTGTCGGTCACTAAGCTGGCCTTGTTCAGCTTTAAGCCTGGTCCTTTTTCAGTAGAATTAGGTCAACATAAATGTAGGCAATAAATGGAGCATGATTTTTTTTACAATGTTTATGGTTATAGAATGGCAACCTCCAGTATGCCAGCTGTATCCCAAGTTGCTTTCAGTACCATTAGCCCTGCCACACTCAAGTCTATGCTTCATATGGGGGTTTTGCATTGTACTCATTTATTTAGCATTTCCATTCGGGGCTGGTATCTCAAAACATACAGTTTAGCTCTGACACTGCAAAGGTTCCAAGCAGTCTGAGTCGGGTAAACATCAGGCAGCTGGGTGCTGATTAAACCAGGAATGACTCGATAAGAGACTCCTTATCATATTTAAAAAAAAACGCAGCAACAACAAACGTTCAAATTTGATAATTTCTGTGATTATCTATGTTGTAAATGCCTAATACAAAATCATCAGTGAGGTTTAACCAGTATATCATTGGTTCAGTGCTGATTTGTTGTAGCGGTCTTGTGTTGCATGTAAATGATATCCTGGACTGGTCGGCCAATGACAAATATTACCTTAAAAAGGATGAAACATTTTTTCTCTTTCACTCTCTCTTTCTTTCTCTCAATAACCGGTTAGCGGGGTGTTGCCAGTTTCTGTTAGATCCTGAATTGTTTTTCCAAGAGCAACATTTTATAGAATTTTTATGTAAATTTTGGTGCTTTACACATTAAGAATACTGAAAAACACTGTTTAATGACAGTCATCCCTTAATGTGATAAGAGTTGTGTATTGGCCAGCCTTTCCCTTGCAGGCTTGTGAATGATAAAATTCAGTAATTAAGATTTACATCATCTAGATGTGCAATTTCTATTGTGTTACTTTGTCACTCATCTATGTCCTTTTTTCCTTCAGTGAGTCTAACACCATTTCCATTTGGAACAATGGTAAAGGAATTCCTGTGGTGGAACATAAGGATGAGAAAATGTATGTTCCAGCTCTTATTTTTGGCCATCTGCTCACGTCGAGTAACTATGATGACGATGAAAAGAAGGTTACAGGTGAGAACAGTTATTTTGTAAGGAAATGTATCTATTTTATATGGGTTATTTAAACGGCATGTATTTAATAAACCAAGAAGGTAAGTCATTGCAGAAACTGTGCAAGTAATTACAGTTTTCTTCTGTGTAGCTTTTTGTCAGGTTGACGCCAACTGTAATGTTCTATCTGCATTGTAAGTCGCTTTTGATCAAAGCATCTGCTAGATACATAAACAGAAAGTAGTAGCTCGATATCTTTGGTAACTAAGAGGGCTATTTCTCCCAAGTATACCTTTACCTCTCACAGAACATTGGGTTGTTACAACTATACAATTCTTCGCATTTCACTATATCCTGAATCCTGTGTTTCTGATAGTCAAGACCAACAAAACAATAGTAAATAACTTTTTATTCACTTTTTGTTAGCAGGTGGTTGCCATCAGTTTTAAATGTGAGAGGTTATGGTCTGTTTTTATGTCAATAAAAGATATTTGAGTTGAGCTTATATTTGTTTTCCCTACCATAGCATTCTAATTAAAAATGTTCTACTCACTTGGTCTTGTATGTTTTGTTGTTAGATTTTTGTTCATACTCTGCTTATTGGCAGCTTTGTGTTGCTGGCACGTAAGGCCCATGTCTTCTTTAAAACTACCACATTAATAAAAGCACAATACAGTTTTTTTAATGGTCCCCTGCCACAAAAAACTGCTTTTCCTTACTTTTAGATATGTTAGGTCCATATGTGTTTGTGTTATGTAATGGATGTGAGGATGAACTGCTACCTCACATGTCTGCTACAGTCACTGAAAAGAAATAAGCGCAGAAATCACGCTGATAAGAAAAGCTTATCAGTCTGACGTATTGACTGAGCTTATTACTATTCATTAGTTTGCCCAGTTGAGACTGCGCCCACAGAATTCAGCTAGCTCAGACTGTGACAGTTTTCATATACATTTAATGTCTGTTTGGACAATGCTAGCGTTTGCTAGCTAAGTTCACGCCATGAACCTGAAATTAGTCTAACAGCTCTCAGCAAGCTTTCTGGTTGTGGACAAAACCAATGCAAAAGACAACACAAAGTGTATTTTTGCTAATTATATTATGCAATGAGAAAAGTTCAGTGCAATGGATAACTCCCAGGGGAGCTAAAAGCGCTGACATGGGTTCCATGATTCACTATGGTAAGCTTTTGCAAACTATGATTACTGCAAAATAAAAAACAAATTTGGTATATTTCCGTTTTACCAAACACATTTAAGGTTGTTAAAGTTATGTGTGTTATCTAGTTAGGCTAGGCTCTCGTTTGGTAGCTGTTTGCCAATCAGAGTCAAGAAGATTATCATGTGGAATATTCATGAGAATTGGCGCAAATCAAGCTGAGTCTTCCAGCAGGCTTTCTATGCCATGCTAGAAGGCTTGAAATAAGGTAACCAAGGCATTTTCTCCGCAAAACAATTTACAGATTCCATTGTAGAACTCCAGACATAATCACAAAAATAATGAAATGGGTGTGGATGGGCACCTTTAACCAGGTCTTTTAGTGACATTAAGTGGATTTGGACCAGGTATATAAGGATTCTGGCCTAAATTTGTTTGATAGCATAGGCTGAAATTGCAAAGCTAGAGAGGATAAAACAGGGTCCTCTTTTATGTTGTATCAATTGTTAGAACTACGTAGCAGGATCATTGATATGAATCTCTCCTTGTTTGTATCCAGGTGGAAGGAATGGATATGGTGCTAAACTCTGCAACATCTTCAGTACCAAGTTCACAGTAGAAACGGCCTCTAAAGAGTATAGACACAGTTTCAAACAGGTGAGGGTCTTGTCTATTAATTAAGACAATAGGATTATTGTTACTTTGATGTGGATGTCATTACAAATCCCCCCTCTAAAAGTTTATATAATTTTTTTGTAGAGTAAAGTTCCCACACTGCCAAAGATGAGGTATTGCATTGTAAAGTGAATAACCATTAAAATGACTATACAGGAATAGAGATATGTATGATCCATGTCTCTCTTGATAAATAGGCTTCTTCTTTTGTATCACTAGAAAACTCAAATTACTAGATGAAGATTGGTCCAAGTGACATTCTCTACAGGGTTTAGAATTTGTAGCACAATGTACTCAAAGGTGATGCTACCTAATCTCACAACCAGGCCATGGTCTGTCTTGTTTGAGTGTAAGTCCTTAGTTTAAGGGGTGTAACAATTTGGTATTAAATCTTCACCAGAACGATTTGATTGGTGTATTTAGTAATCACTGTTTTTATAGGGTTGTCACAAGCAGTCATCAAGGTAAGGGTATACCTATTGTCACCTTTGCACTCTGAAGGATTGTGGAAGCACAGTTGTAAAGTCACTGGTTGTTCTCATATCCAGAGGGTTGTCTGAGTTTAAGAATTGTGCTGATTGCTTTGTAAGCAGGATAGACTATTGTCAGAAATGACAGATATATTTAAACATGTGTTTAACTCTCCTCAGACATGGCAGAATAACATGACCAAGGCCTCTGAACCCAAGATCAAGTTCTTTGATGGAGATGACTTCACTTGTGTTACCTTCCAGCCAGACCTAATGAAGTTTAAGATGGAGAAACTAGACAGGGACATTGTGGCACTTCTTACACGCAGAGCATACGATGTTGCTGGCTCCTGCAGGGGAGTTAAAGTCACACTCAATGGCAAAAAATTACCTGTGAGTCTTCCTCTACATTCATCCATCCATTATCGTAACTGCTTATTCCCTACTGGGTTGCGGGGGGCGACAGGAGCATATCCCAGTAGTCAATGGGCAAGACGCTGAGTACACCGTGGACGGCCCGTCCATCGCAGGGCCACACGGCAACACATAAAGACGGACAACCACACTCCTTGGGCAATTTGGAATGCCCAATCAACCTACCATGCAGGTTTTTGGACTGTGGGAAGAAGCCAGAGAGAACCAACGCAGACACAGGGAGAGCATGCAAACTCCCCACAGAAAGGTTCCACCGGGGACTCGAACCCAGAACCCTCTTGCTGTGAGGCGATGGTGCTAACCACCACACCATTGTGCCGCCTCCCCCTCCATATTCATACCAATAATTTTTTCCCATTTGTGTGTCTCTTGTGATTTAAATATGTTGTGCACTTGTTACTTGTATCATGGTTTAATTAGTTTGGAGACAGATTACTTTAAAGTCTATTCCTGTTAGTTGACTATCAATAGCAGCACAATGAAGAGTTCAGAACTCCACAGCTACAAAATCTTACGTTATCCTGTAGTGTCTTTGTAAATCATATCTGATTTTAATATGCCTACGAGCTATTCACTTTTTAGATTACTTGGCAATACAGAATTTTAACAGTTGCAAAGTACAAAAATTGCAGTACTTCAGTGGCGCTTTTCCATTAATGCTAAATAAATGACTGTACATTTGTCTTCTCTGTTACTTAAGGTTCATGGGTTCCGCAGCTATGTAGACTTGTATGTTAAGGACAAACTTGACGAGACAGGTGTTCCCTTGAAGGTCGTGAATGAAACTGTGAATGACCGGTGGGAGGTTTGTCTCACAATGAGTGAAAAAGGATTCCAGCAGATCAGTTTTGTTAACAGCATTGCCACAACAAAGGTAGATTACTATCAACTATATTGTTTAATTAAGGGAAAAGTGGATTTATTTCTGTGATATGTTTAACATGCTGATTATGTATTATGTATGTTTCAGGGTGGTAGACACATTGATTATGTGGTGGATCAGATTGTGGCCAAACTCATTGAAGTGGTAAAGAAGAAGAACAAGGCAGGAGTAAATGTGAAACCCTTCCAGGTACCTTTGCAAAGGATTTCTGACTATTTAGCATTAGAAAAACATTGACAGTCTGGGTGTTGATGTTCACTAAAAACTATATGACCTTCCTCTTATGTCTCAGGTTAAGAACCACATTTGGGTTTTTGTTAATGCCTTGATTGAGAATCCAACATTTGACTCCCAGACCAAGGAGAACATGACTCTCCAGACCAAGAGCTTTGGGTCCAAGTGCCTTCTGTCAGACAAATTTGTTAGAGCTGTGAGGACAAATCAATTATTTGAAACCATGGCTCTCTTTGTTGATTATGTGTCTTTTCAAAATGAAATGCTATAACATAATGCTGCTGTCCCACAGGCAACCAACTGTGGGATTGTGGAAAGTATTCTCAACTGGGTGAAGTTCAAAGCTCAGACACAGCTGAACAAGAAGTGCTCATCTGTTAAACATAGCAAGATCAAAGGCATCCCCAAGCTAGATGATGCCAACGATGCAGGTGAGTTAACAATGTCAGCAGTCGTTGATTTACAGAACAATGGGGTATTCTCATTGCAAATTGGCATTCAAATGACTAAAGCATGAACCTATATATATATATATATATATATATATAGGTTGTTTAATGAATATTAAAAAGATTTTTTAAAATGAAGTAAATATGTAAGGATAAAAAATTAATCAAATTGAAATACAACAAAAACAGAATCAAAAAGTATTTGTGTTCAAATATATTACGTTGATAATGATCATTGAGCTCCACCGAACGTTCAAAATAACAATGATTCTAGGCTAATCAACTCTGTTGCTTCATGGCTGAATATAGTTATGTTGCTTTGATATGGTTTTCCCAGGTTTCATGAATTTGAACTGTCTTGCAAATTTGTATAACACTGACAAGAGAGTTTTTTCCCCAGCTATTCTGTTATTAGTGTTTCAGAGGCATACAATTTGATTCTGCACTTTAAATGAGAGAGATTGCAGTAATCTACAACATTATGCAGCATACATCAATGTGATCTATATGTTCTTCGCTAATAACAATTATTCTCATTAGTGAATTTAGACCAAACATTTTGTTCTTTTCAGAAATTAATCATGAACAAATTGTTTTACTGTTTCCCTAAACTGTACATTTTGCAATGATATTCTTTTTTGCAAGCAACTGATACTGTCTGATAAATGGAGTCAATAATTTTCTGGATTACTTGTTCTTGTAGCTTACAGCTTTAATTAATTAAAATGAGATGTATACATTTTGTTCTTGCATCCTCGATACCAGATAACTAATCTTAAATTATGTTCTCTAATGCAATTTTACACCACATCTGTAGTAATCAGAATAACTGGTTTACACCACCCATGAACCCTTCAACACAAATTCTATTGATTTATTTTTGTTTTTTTATTCCTACTATCACTCATGGCGACATTAGGATGGTCAAAAACAAATAAAACATAGTTAGTGTTATGAGAAAACTCAGGGATACAGCGGCCCCTGACCTATTGCAGTGGTTAGTTTCCAGAAACCACAGTATGGGAAGGTTCTAGGGTCTTTATTATTTATTATGTTATTTAAGGGGTGACAAGCAGTCACTAAGTCTGTCATTGCAACAATCCTGCAGAAACAACAAAGACAAAGCAAAGCAAAATAAAATATTAGAAATATCAAAATCTATCAAAAATATCAATATCAAAAATATTTTGTTTTCTAAGCCTTTATAAACCTTCCCTTCACTCTCAGTAACCCCATCCACACTCATTTTTAAATGCACAATTGAGAAGTGATGCTTGATATGAGAGATCACTGTACTTTATATTAAAAAGCAGAGAAACTTCTTTGATGCATACTCAGAATTTATCATTCTCATTGATATTTTTTTAGGTGGCAGATACTCGTCTGAATGCACACTTATTCTGACTGAGGGTGACTCGGCTAAGTCTCTGGCTGTCTCTGGTCTGGGAGTCATTGGTCGAGATCGCTATGGAGTGTTCCCACTGAGAGGCAAGATCCTGAATGTGCGAGAGGCAACTCACAAGCAGGTACAATGTTGATGAAAGAATTTAGTTTAATGCAGTCAAAAAAACAAGGAAAATATTTTATTTTAAGTCAGCGTCAGTAAGAATGCACAGTAAGTCTGACTGAGGGTGCCTGGGGTACGTCGCTGGATGTATATGGAATGG
>JABUIW010000025.1:6449679-6475948 GCA_013363375.1 Menidia beryllina | reverse complement strand
ATATATATGTATATATATATATATATATATATATATATAGAGAGAGAGAGAGAGAGAGAGAGAGAGATCTTGGTTAATTTAATAGCTTTTCATTAACCTGTTATTTTTCAATAGATCATGGAAAATGCAGAGATAAACAACATTATCAAAATTGTCGGCCTTCAGTACAAAAAGAGCTATGATGACCCGGAATCTCTGAGGAGTCTCCGTTATGGGAAAATCATGATTATGACAGATCAGGTGACCTCCCTCATAAACAAAGTATCACAGCTGCTGTACAAATTATTGTTGCTCTGAAAGCAAGCAAAGTAATGTTTGTTGTCTTTTGTCAGGATCAAGATGGCTCCCATATCAAAGGTTTGCTCATCAACTTTTTCCACCACAACTGGCCCTCCTTGTTGAAACACACATTCCTGGAGCAGTTTATCACACCTATTGTAAAAGTAAGAGAGTGTTAAAAACTCACAAATGTTGCAAATTGCCTGAGTCATGCTTATAGGTCTGGTATTAGCTGTACTAATCAGCATAGTATGCATTTACTTCTTCAAAACTGCTCACAGTTGTCCACAGTTATCATACATTGAATTTAATTGTTATAGACTGTAACAGATAATGGAGTTTTTTGGTAGGCATTAAGGCGATATGTGAACACAATTTCTCCATAAGTGTTGAATATTTGTCTGCAGGCAACCAAGAACAAACAAGAGCTGGCCTTTTACAGTCTTCCAGAATTTGAGGAGTGGAAAAAGCAAACAGAGAATTTTAAAACCTGGCATATAAAGTACTATAAAGGTTTGCTATATAAATGATGGTCATAAATGTTGTATGGGAACATTTGTATTATATTGGCAATGATAAGAAATAAATAGAAAGTGTCTATAAAAAACTTCATATATATTCCAGGTTTGGGTACAAGTACAAGCAAAGAGGCAAAGGATTACTTTGCGGACATGGAGAGGCACCGGATCACATTTAGATATAGCGGTGCTGAGGATGATGCTGCAATCACACTGGTAAGTATGGTGTTACATTTGCATACTGTTGTTTACAGTCATAGTTACTGACAGCAAAATTGAGCAAATTTAAGTGGAAAAGTGAAAATCAATGAGAATGTTAGGATTCCCACAAAATGTCAAACAAATAAACTTAACGGCATAGTTTGAGTATGTGTAATAACTACTTTGTTTTATGACAGGCCTTCAGTAAGAAAAAGACAGATGACAGGAAAGAATGGCTGACTAACTTTATGGAGGACAGACGTCAGAGGAGGATGCATGGTCTGCCAGAGGTTTGTTAATTTTCTCAATAGCAGTGTTGCCAGCAAGCTATCGATAGTACCTTTTTAGACACCTCTTAAAACTCTTTTTTCAAAAAGTGACAACTGACAAATGTCTACTGGGGCGGTGGGTCTACTGGATTGGGCGGCCACATTTCAGACTAAGCCCAACCGGGCCTAATGGGCAAAGACCCTGGGGTGGGGGTGGGGGGGTGCTTGTTGAGCTATGTTCGGGCGAGGGAAACTGGGCTCAAACGTTTTTATAATTCCTAGAGGTTTTCTGACCTGATCTTTGTATGGTCCCTCCCCCTAGAAACCTTAAAATTTGAATTAATTATTTTTTTAACCTTAGGGAACTGAATTTTTACTTTTTATGAGAAACATGAAAAGTACCTCCTGTGATACAAGCAAGACATCTATCTGGTTAGCTCTGTCTAAACTGTACAGTGAGTGAGAATCAATTCATGAATTTAAAGGTTGGTTAAAGTTATTTATTTTAATTGCTTTAAATGATTAGATATTTTGTAACAATAGTAAAAGAAATTTAATTTGTATTTCTAAACATATTTAGGGTGTTTTGTTGCATAAATATGATCAATTATTCATATTAGTCAACAACATAATTCTGTGACTCTTTAAACAGCCAGTAGCCACTATGCTTACTGAGGAGAATACAGTACTCAATGGTCATGTAACAGAAAGGGGAAGGAATTTTGGAACAAAGATCTTTTGAATGTGGGTTTTTCCCTCTGATAAATCTTTTTATTTTGCCTGTAACAGCCTTCAAAGTAACTTTGTGGTCTATATGGTCATTGATGATTTAATATCTACTATTAATAGAAAATAAATTGAATTATTATGTTTTTACTTTTCAGCAATACCTTTATGGAACTCAAGCCAAACACCTTTCATACAATGATTTCATCAACAAAGAGCTGATTTTGTTCTCCAACTCTGACAATGAAAGATCCATCCCGTCCTTGGTTGATGGTCTGTATATTTCTCTTAACCTATTTTTTTAAGTGTACTTAAGTAGCTGCACCCATCACCGTTTGCTTTGACTTTGGAAGAAAAATTATATGATGATGAAGTATAATTTATATCATACTTTTAGGCCTAAAGCCAGGTCAGAGGAAGGTGTTGTTCACCTGCTTCAAGAGGAATGACAAACGCGAAGTAAAGGTAGCACAACTGGCTGGTTCTGTGGCTGAGATGTCAGCTTATCATCATGGAGAGGTACAGTCTCTTGTGCATGCAAGCCAATGTTGAAGATTTACAGTTTTTCAGATAAAAGATTAGTCTCAATCAGAATCCGTTTTTGTTGACCCCCCCACCCCCACCCCCCCCGTCTTTTACAGTGTCTTTGCCTTGATTTTTCTTTTCTTCGGAATTTGGGAACTGCTGTTTCATGAAAATTCACCCACATTAGATACACACCATTAAATATGGCTAACTGTTCATATAGGTTTGCATAACAAGCCAAAGAGCTTTGCTGCCAAAAAGAATCATTGACAGTATTTGATGAGACATTTGCATTGAGTGAAGATTACCAGGAATTATAGGGTCATCAAAAGCTAGCTAGTATGCATATGTTCATTCATACACTCTTCTTTCGTTGTTACCAACCACTTCCTCTTTGTCTCACAGCAAGCCCTCATGATGACGATTGTGAATTTGGCCCAGAACTTTGTGGGTAGCAACAATGTAAACATTTTGCAACCTCTTGGTCAGTTTGGTACTCGCATCAATGGTGGTAAAGATGCAGCCAGCCCTCGTTATATCTTCACAATGCTCAGGTAATGCAACATGAAACCTGGAACCTAACAGTTGATTTTTTAAAATGTTCTTTCTTTATTTTTTTGCCACTTTACAATGTGTGTATATAAGTGTACCTGTTTTTTCCCCCCTTATTTCCAAGTAAAGATGTCCACTATTGTTTATTGGCTTTGACTTAATTTCTACCTTGTTCTGCCAAGTTCAAAAATCTAAAATGAACTCACCTGTTGGAAAAAAAAATTACAATGCAACCAAAGTAGACAGCTTACTGACTGAGAACATTATTCAAAATCATTAATCAAAGAGAAGCCCT
The DNA here is from genome assembly GCA_013363375.1 of Menidia beryllina. NCBI lineage: Eukaryota > Metazoa > Chordata > Actinopteri > Atheriniformes > Atherinopsidae > Menidia > Menidia beryllina. The sequence goes on along the minus strand of JABUIW010000025.1, from coordinate 6,472,583 downwards.
TCTCAGAATTTCTCACAAAAATATTTACATTTAGGTTGTCTTAACTTGTTCAGTAAAAAAAACTCTTATTATTCTAAGTCACAGGTGACTTTCAGGGGGGGAATGATAATAAAATATAATAAACATAGTACTTGGAATATTGTTTTTTTCAAATATATGTTTTTCTCGAAACGTTTGTCATAATGGATATTTAATTTACTTCAGTCCTCTTGCTAAGCTCCTGTTTCCTGCGGTGGACTCCAGCCTGCTCAAGTTTCTCTATGATGACAACCAGAAGGTGGAGCCAGAGTGGTATATTCCCATCATTCCCATGGTGCTGGTGAATGGTGCAGAGGGCATTGGGACTGGCTGGGCATGCAAGATCCCAAACTATGACCCCAGAGAGATTGTTAACAACATCAATAGAATGCTCAACCACCAGGACCCCCTTCCAATGGTAAAAAAGATTAAGCCTTAAGACATAAAAGGAAAAAGAGGGTTTTTCCTTTTGTTTTTTTTATCATGTTAACCTTGAATGTGCAATTTATTGTCTACTCAGTCCTTGATTACTTATTAAGCCATGATCTTATATATCTTGTATATCTTGTATGGGACTGTTCATTAATGTGCACTGTCCTGATTAAATAAATAAATAAATCTTCTTCCAGTTTAAATATTTAAATAACAGAATGCCAGTACTGTACTACATACTCTTGCTGAAGTATTTCACTCAGCGTCAATAATTAATTTGCTGTTAGCTAATTATTAGCTCTATTGTTGTTAAAAGTGTTACTAAATAGAACATATGAATAAGAAAATTGTGATTTTATTTTTTTATTTTTTTGATATACATATAATGTGAAGAAATGGTGCCTTTTCCTATTTTAATTGTATACCAGTTTAATCATCTTAATTGTTAATACCAGTTAATTAATCTTTTCTGATGAAAAGAGAGAAGTTCAAATAATTTCTTTGTGTCAAATTCTAATGCTTTTGATCTTTTCTGTTTATATGTGTGTTCTCACAGCTTCCCAGTTACAAAAATTTCAAAGGAGTGATTCATGAGCTGGGTCAGAACCAGTACCTGGTCAGTGGAGAAGTGTCAGTCACAGACAAAAACACCATTGAGATCACAGAGCTTCCTATCCGGACATGGACACAGGTATGTTTGAACATTTTTGATTTTGAATGTTTTTGGTGTAAAATAAACATAAATGATATAAAGGAAGCATAGCAATGCAATAATTAGTATTGTCATCATATCTTGATATCTCTGTGTTGTGTATAAACTGTTGGAAATCGATGGATAGATGTCAGATGTATGATCCGGAAATTGTATCTTTACTCTTGTGTGCAGGCTTATAAGGAGTCTGTGCTTGAGCCCATGCTGCAGGGCAGTGACAAAACACCAGCTCTTATCAACGATTATAAGGAATACCACACAGATACCACAGTTAAATTTGTGGTTCGTATGTCCGAGGAAAAGTTGGCTCAGGCTGAGGCTGTTGGTCTCCACAAAGTCTTCAAATTGCAGTCCAGCCTCACATGCAATTCCATGGTAAAGGATCACATTTGACCCTCTTGTCTTGAAATATGGATGATGATTCTTTTTTTAACTGCATAATTTCTTAGGTGTTATTTGATCACATGGGTTGTCTGAAGAGGTATGATTCAGTCCAAGACATCCTCAAGGAGTTCTTTGAGCTCCGCTTGCACTACTACAAACTGAGGAAAGATTGGTTACTGGGTAGCCTGGGCGCTGATGCTGCCAAACTGTCCAACCAGGCCCGCTTTGTATTGGAGAAGATTGAAGGAAAAATTTCAATAGGTAAGAATTTGAGCAAATATTTGCAACTATCCAGAGCTTTGCACAAAAAAATAAATAAATAAATAACATTTTTGTAAAATCTAAAACCCATTTTGTTGTCTTTCAGAGAACAAATCCAAACGTGAACTCACCCGCATGTTAGTGCAGAAGGGTTATGAATCTGATCCTGTTGCTGCTTGGACCAAGGCTCAAGAAAAGGTACAATTGTACTTCTTTCTAGCTCACACATTCTAATTCGCAAAAAAGAACATAACAGTGTGATTGGTTCTTGCAATTACCAAACGTTTCTGTTTTTTTTTCTTTCTGGCTAATGCACGGTAAAATTTTGCTGTTATTTGCCAGACCCAGGAAGAAGACTACCCTGATGGAAATGAGAGTGACAGCTCAATTGACTCCAGTTCCTCATTGGGTCCAAACTTCAATTATATCCTTAACATGCCCCTGTGGTGCCTGACAAAAGAAAAGGTGGAGGAGCTGCTGAAACAAAGAGATCAAAAGGTATATTCTTATTTTATGTATTTAGATAATTTTATTGCATTAGTTGATATAAATTATTGTTCATTCTCATTTCAGTTATCACAGGTGAGAGTGACTTTAGCTTAGAAATTAGACACTCATCTATAATGGTGTGAAATGCTCTGTTGAGATCACAATTGCTTTGATGGGCATGCTGTGCTTGATACAGTTTAGTAGTTGTATTTTAGCTGATAAAGTGAATGTGTTTTGGTCTAGAGAAGTGAACTAAATGATCTGCAGAAGAAATCTTCAGACGATCTGTGGAAGGAAGACCTGACGGTCTTCATTGATGAGCTGGATGTAAGTTCTGTGTTTTTAGCCAGTTTTTGTTGTCTCACAACCCAATACTGCTCAGTTTTACAATTGACTTAACCTGGTCACATTTACATCAAATCCGTACACTGCTCTTGAGGTGAAAATGTTCAAAACTGGGGGTTTATATATGTATTTTTGTAACTAATAGCTTGCCCATGGTCCATAAATGCTGGTATTTGTAACTGACAGGTGAAAATTGCAAATGCAAAAGTTGAGATCTATCCAAGATGTAGCTAAATATTCCTCTGGTTATGCTCAGACTCCCCAAATTATATAGTATGTGGAAATCATAGAGTTGTGCCAGTAGGCTATTCATCCATAAATATATGGATGTGTTTCTACATTTTGCATCAGCAGGGTCGAGCATGGCAGCAACAGATCACATGAGCTTTAGAAGAAAATGATTTATCATACATGTGATTTTGATTAATTGTATCTGATAAGTTCACAAAGCTACTTGAAATTATTTAGATTAATTTGTAATCCTTTCAACTACTTCAAGTAAGGCCTGACCCAAAGATTTTTTCACATGAAATATGACCCACAGAATTAAATAGTCTGTGACTTTTTTGACTGCCCCTTTGAAATGAACTACCAAATCCTCTACCCAATTTATTTGCTTCATACTCAAGCTAAAATACAAGAATTACTCTCAAGAATTATAGTCCTAGTTTTTCATGCATATGGATATTTACACTTTTTGATAAAAGTTTTCTGCATACATCCCAGTTTTGCCAGACCTACATGCCATGTACATGACTACAGGGGGAAATAGATTATACTTCGGAATATCAATAGAATTTATTTCATTTTAAAAGTTTTATTATTCTGCTGTATTCTGTTTACTTTTTTTTTTCCTGCACCAAATGTAACGGCAGTAATCATGGAAAAGTGTGGTAAAAATGAATTAAGTCTGATTTTATATAGTCATGACCAATAATTTGAAGTTTGCACTTTTGAAACAAGTTGATGTGAGGACTTGAGACACAAGTGAAATGAGGCAACATCTTGTCATAATATCATCATAAATCCATCACATGATTTGGATCCACCATTAAAGTCAGGAATTCAGGGCTTGACAGAACCTGCAACAATTGCTCTCATCACCTGAGTCCACAATGCCATGATGTGCATTAGTACTATACCATTGTGGACCTAAGCCACCTCCATCTGGACTGTGTATTGTGTTCTACATCTTATCTCATTGGCTGCCAAAGACGTCTATAGACGTCTTTTATGTTTTTCAACGAGAGTGGCTTAAGGGACGATCTGCTAAAGCTTGTCCGTAAATATCAGGCTTCTAGACAGAGTATGTACTAACAAATTGACCCTCTAGGTGGCAGTGCCACTTTTGATGGGAGATGAGCATAGACTGTAGGCAAATAAAAAAAACGTAACGGTTTGCTATGAGAGAACATGTCGCCGGTGAGTCGCAAGTCGAGGAAGAACGTAATAAGGTAGAAACAATTTTTTTTCCTGATGAAAAAAGAGAGTCTACCCTTTCTTTTGGTGTGTTCGGTGTTTACATAGTCATAGCACAAACTATTCTGTGGCTCTTGAAAAATCAGTCAAAATGCTCAAAAAACTCTGGCAGTCAATGAGTTATTTGAAATGTATCTATGTACATTTGGAGTCTACATCTATTAAATCAATTATGGTTTCAAGCCTTTTTTCACAGGCTTTGAGAGAATAGAAATCCTTAAAATACTTTTTCAGCTAGGACATATATTTAAAAAAGGAGAAAACAAGACATATACTAAGGGATGATCTGACAAACACATTCATGACTTAAAAGGAACTGTTTTTATTGTTGTTGCTTGACACCTTTCAATAAGTCTTGTTTTATTGAAGCTTCATTTCAAAGGATGGTTTGTATTTAGAAATGTCCATTTTCTGTTTGCCAGAAAGTGGAGGCTCTGGAGAGAGAGGAGCAGAGCTTAGGAAAGGCCATCAAACTGGTAAAGGGTAAAGTGGGCAAACCTAAAGTGAAGAAGATGAATCTTGAGGAGACAATGCCTTCACCGTTTGGCCGTCGAGTCGACCCTCCAACTCAACCAATAAAATCAGATGCAGCCAAAAAATTGACCAAAAAGAAGAAGGTGACTCTTATTTATCACTTGAAAAACATTGAACCGCTTATGGTGAGGTTGTATTCTTCTGTAAAAGTACAGAAATTCACAAAATATACAGTTAAGACATCCATTGCAAGACGAGTAAACCACAAATAAGATCTTGTTTTTCATCTGTGTTTTTTCTAACCAAGCATGGCATTCCAAATAAGGGCATAGTTTGACTGAAATTATGTAATAAGAAAAATAAAGTGGAAAAAAGTTTCAGAATTAGAAAAGGTTCTGACCTGTCTTTAAGGGTGACTTGGACACAGCAGTCAAATTGGAGTTTGATGATGATGGTTTGGTTGGTGAAGTGGGAACTGGAGAAAATTCTTTAACCAAACCTAAAGCTCCCAGAATCAAGAAGGAGAAGAAGGAACCTGGTCAGTTTCGCTCATTTAACATGTAGCTGTTGATTAATTTTTAATTTATCTTTAGCTTGTTGATTAAGAAAATTTGCTTTCAGTAGCCTGTGTTTTAAAATGGGAAAAATGATCAAGGGAACCATGTCTCTCTATCATCCAAAAAATCAAAGATTTTATTTTACTGTGTCACAGCAGTTCCCAGAGTCAGAAAGCCTCCTGCTCCCAAAGGTGTTTCTGCAAAAAAGGTGAAGAAGAGAAACCCCTGGTCTGAGGATGAGTCCAAGTCTGACAGTGATTTGGAGAACAGTGAAACCATCATTCCAAGAGAGACAAAGTCTCAGAGGGCATCAGGTACAACAATGTTTTGTGTAAATCTTTGTATTCATGCATCCGGTATTTCTAGTTATGCTCATTTTAAAGGTGAATTTTGGACAAATGAGTGCTCTGTGTATTAAAGCCTGAAACATGTTATTACTGTGTCAGGCTCCAACATTGTCCACAAACTTTTAAAGCACAACAATAACTACATTTCCTTTAACTTGTGATGCAGGTCTTATATTTGTAGGTTATCCAATACTTTTTATATATTCTGTACATACACCTAATCTTGACATTATCTTTTAAAAACCTGCAAAAAAATAAAACGGTAGCATTTTCAGTAACTGTTTGTGAGAGAGTAAATGACACTGTCAGAGAGTAATTGCATGGTTCCTACACGTAACTTGTTGTCTACATTGCTTGTACCCTCTGACAGTAGAAAAGCTACTTAAATCCTTCTTCAGGAATTAGTTTGAGTTCTGGAAATATGTAGGAAAAGAGACAGCTTTTTTACTTTTTATAAAAAAGCAAACAACACAAGAAATAGAAATTCACATGCAGCACCATCTGAAGTTAAGTTACATTGTGATATTGTGGAAGGTAAATTTGTATAATGTTTTATGTTTCAGTTGCAAATCTGTCACTGAATGTCCTATTCAGATATAGGGAGCCCATCAAGTTGAAAACCGTAGAGACCCAGATATTGGCTTTCTAACCGTGTTGCCTTTGATGTAATGAATTTGAATTAATATAGTCCTCTAAATAGATGGGGATGTAATAGTTACTTGTCTTACTATTAAAGTCGTTCAATTGTCAACAAATTCTCCTTTGTTGACTTGTCTGGTCAATGTTACTTCCTGCATATAATTTAATTTCACAGTTTGTATTCTTTCTTCCAGTGCCAAAAATAACAGATTCGTTTTTGCCAATTTCAACAGTCTTTCAGTGCAGTCTGATACAACACAACTGTAACACAAATACAGTACAGGCATCGTAAGGTCTCACAAGAAAAATGTTTGAGACACTCTGCTCTGCTTTTTTAGCTTCCAAGCCAAAGTACACATTTGACTTTTCTGAGGAAGAAGAGGCGGATGAGGAGGAAAATGGAGATGATGATGCGGCACCTTCCGCAGTGAGGTCGTTCAAAGATGAGTTTGGTTTCTCTGACACCAAGGAGAATTACAACGACCATAATGATGAGGATGAAAATGATAACAATGAAGACACTTACTCTTTACCCAAACAAATTACTAAGTGAGGTTTAGAAGTTATGCAACATGTTTATTTGTTGCAGTTGTTTGATTGTAATAATTTACTTTGACATAAATGCTGAATACTTTGCTTGTTTCCCAAAAGGTCTACTCCTGTCGCTAAAAAGAAAGACATAACCAGCATCTTTTCATCAAAGTCAACCCTATGTGAAAAGACAAATGATAGCGGTGAGTCGTACATTTATAATCTTTCAGCTTTTAACACTGTTGGTTTCTAATAATTGAAGACCAGTTTCTTTTGACAATGCATTGACCATCCAAATGTACCCATATTTTGGCTTAAGATTTTTAAAGGATTGTATTTTCATATATTTTGCATCAATTTACTCTGAATTTGACATTCCTATTTAAATGTTCGCTTCTTATTCTAACCATTTCATGCATGGTGGCCACTATAGTGTTCTGCTATTTAAAGGGTATTTTCTTGTCTATATATGAGTTTTTAAGTTTTAAATGTGAGTTGGTGGACAATCATGCGTCATGCAATACGCTGCCAACTAATACAATAATAAACTGTGAAAAAGGGGCTGAGAGACTAAAATTAATCAAGGGGTTGAACGAGCAGGACTGAGAAAAAGGGATGAGATAAGGGTGAACAGAATTGGATGAGAGTTGCATGCGTATTGCATGTAAGTTCTATGTTTATGCATTCTGTTAGAAAATGTCAAAATGTGTTCACATTGTAACATCCAGTATTTTATTAGTAAGAAATCCTATAACGTGCAGTGGTGCTCATAAGTTTACATACCCCTGCAGATTTTTTGCCTTCTTGGCCTTTTTTCAGTGAATATGATGGATAAAAAGTTTTTTTCCACTCATGATTATTGGTTGGTTGAAGCCATTTGTTAATGAACAACTGTGTTGTCCATTCTCTTTTTCTTTTCTTTTTATCGAGCAAACTGAATACTACAATGAGTACCATGCTTTGCCAAGGGAGGCTTTATTGGTGAAAAGCCCCCCTTGATTATTCAACGCTGCTTTATTTACTTACTTTCATTGCAAGACTTTACATGTATCCAATAATTCTGAACATGACAGAGGGACAGGAAAGAAAGAAGAGCAAAGGAAAGCAAACCCAAAAAGGAGTAAGATCCTTTAGGCAAGGAGAGAAAGAGAAAAGGGAAGACAACCAGCTGCTATGTCTGTACAAAAGAAACCGTTTCTTATGGTTAATCCGTATGGAGAACCTATAGGAGCTTCTGCAAATGCACACAGGGAAGACAAAAGAACAAACAAGAAACAAAGGCCAACGGTGGTAGCAACAACACTGGTAGCAAGGAAATTAGTGAGCTTTTCAGAACTTTGCAGCAACTGTACAGTAGCTTAAGGAGGCGTGTGTTACGGTAACTGACTGTGTGTGTGAGGAAAAACCCGCAGTCCAGGTTACCATGGTAGTTGTGGATGAGGCTTTTTATTTTGTCAGATGGCAAAGCTGCCCATTCGTCTTTGCAAAAAGCTTCCAATTCCTGTAAATGCGCGGGCGGTCTTGCATCTCCCCAGAGATGATGAGTCAGGAGACTCAGATGGCCACTCCAGAACCTTCACTTTGTTCTGCTGTAGCCAGGGACAGGTTAACTTGGCCTTGAGTTTTGGATCATTGTCATGTTGGAGCATCGAAGTACGTCCCATATGCAATTCCCAGGCTGATTAGTGCAAAATTTCCTCCAGTATTTGCTGATAATGTGCTGCATTAATCTTTTCTTAATCTTTGACCAAGTTTCCTGTGCCTTTGTAGCTCACACAACCCCAAAACATCAGTGATCCACCTCCATGCTTTACAATAAGAATGATGTTCCTTTCATCATAGGCCTTGTTGACTGCTCTTCCAACGTACCGTTTATGGTTGTAGCCAAAAAGTTCAATTTTGGTGTCATCACTCCAAAATACCTTGTTCCAGACGTTTTGAGGTTTGTCTCTGTGCTGTTTGGCGTATTGAAGGCAAAATAATTTGTGCCGTTGAGCAGTTAACGCTTTCTTCTGGCGACCTTACCATACAGACCATTTTTCTTCAAGTGCCTCCTTGTTGGGCATCTTGAAACAGCCACTCCGCTAGTTTTAGGAGAGTTCTGTATTTCTTCCTTTGCATCCCGAACTATTTTCCTCGCAGTTGTGGCTGAAATTTTTGTTGGTCAATCTCACCGTGTTTTAGTTTTAACAGAGTCCTTGATTTTCCATTTGTAAATTAGAGTTTGAACAGTGCTGACAGGCATTATCAATTCCTTGGATATCTTTTCATATCCCTTTCCTGCTTTATAAAGTTCTACTACCCATGTCTCATAATCCAGAAATGTTTGTGGATGGATGAAAGATGCCTGGATCCTAGAACTTTTTTATGTCTTATAAAAATTCACTGACTGAAATGATCATAATTCATGCCTGAAGGGGTTAATTTATGAGAGGTGATCATTCCTTACTTATAGACATACCCTTTATAACGTAAATATGTTTCCCTGCAGTTTTTTATTGAGCAAACTGAATACTACAATGTAACAGAATTTGAGGTGTACGCAGTAACATTAATTTATCAATTCCTCCTCTGTCATTGTATGTGCATTTTGTTCATCAGAACATACATTTACAGCATAGAAATGTGAATGAGCTAAACAAAACTGATACACACAAAAAAACAAACTCCATGTAAAATTGCCCAAAATTTGAAAAACTGAAGAACAAACAAACTATCCATCCATAAGGATTTATTAAATTAAAAAACAGCTCTGAGTAAGTTAAGAATTCACAATGTATTGAAACCAAATGTCAAAAAGAACAAAAGTAATAGAAAATAGCTGGTTGCTGCCTTTAAAGAACAAAAGTAATAAATGGATATGGTGAATTATTTAACATTTAGCTAAAACCTATAGATCCGAGAATTGAATATTAGAAAGAGGCTGAGGCTAACCTTTGTATAGAGGAAGAAATATTACAAAAGCAACTATTTTACTTGTAAAAAAAAGAGAAAACATATGCACTTGACTAGATAAAACAGTGAACAAAGGTAGATAAAGTATGGGATCAGAGTGAATTATTCATCAGTTCTTTCTTAATGTTGTGACATATCTGTGACATGATTAGAAAGAGCAGTAGATTAAGTTTTTTTTTTCTTTTAGATGGGTCCAAGTCTGAAAGTGATGACAACAACCCTATGTTTTCCACTCACGCCAGCAGCTCAACATTTGACAAACTTTCGTCCACAAAAAAAGGTAATGTTTCATTATGTCCAGCAGCTACTAACTTTTGACTTTTGTCAACTTAACAGTTACCACACAATCTGATGTGGTTTAACATTTATCATACTATGTCTGCTCTGCACAAAATTAAAATGTGTTGAAAATCATGCTAGTTAATTAGGCTGACTTCTGTCTTGTAGGGTCCTTTGTTTAGTAAGCTGTTTTTAATTTGCAATGTGTAGCAGCTAAGACGCCCTTTGATGCCGCTGCCAAACCTAAGAAACTACCAGCAGCAAAAGCAAAGAAACCAGATAAATCAATCTGGGACTCTGACTCCGACACTGGATCAAAGATGTTAGCAGCAGCTCTCAAAGGTAAAATATATTTTATTTTTTTAATAGAAATGAATAAATTATATGTTGTTTGCTAATTTATTATCACTTTTTGTTGTAGGTAAAAGCAGGGGAAGAAAGAGGAAGGGTTCAGGATCTGAAGATGAATACAGTCCAATGAAGAAAACAGTAAAACCTGTTGGCAACGTAAGTATTTTCTGAAAGGAGAGCCTGACAGTTTTCGCAACTACATTCAAAGCTGTTTGCAGGCTGGACATAGAAAGATTTTATTTAAAAATCAACTTCTTAAAGGGATATAAAAACATATTTACACAAGACTACTGAACACTATAATGTATGTTAGCATGTAGATGGACAGCATTTGTTTAAATCTTAGATATTTCAGGTGAAAGTGAGAGCTGCACATGTATTTATTAACAAAACATTATTAATTCTGGCATGCTGTCTTTCAGAGTTGACTTGTACAGTATAGTATAGTCTTTCCTCTTGTGTTCCATGTGGGCAGTGGACCTAAATGGACCTAACCGAGAAGGAACTTGCTGTCTGTCCAGTGTGCTATGAAAAATATTCGATAATTATCCATTTGTTCAGAATATTTTTAATTGAATTCCTATACACAAAGGCTTTTCTCCTTTATGCATTTAGCACTGTGGATGTTTAAATAACAATATCATAATATATCCATAAGGCTTTATGAAGATTTTATGAAAAAGGAAGAGCTGCAAATAATGACACATTTGCATTACAAGGTTTTATATGCTTTGTCAGGAAATATATTTAGGAATATGTTCTTTGACGGCATCGTCACCTCACAGCAAAAGGGTTCCTGGTGCGAATCCCAGCTGAGGTTCTTTCTGTGTGGAGTTCATATTTTCTTCCTGCGTATGTGTGGGTTCTCCCCAGCTTCATTCCAGCATCCAAAAGTATGTATGTTTAGCAATTGGTGACTCTAGATTGACCTTAGCAATGAGCCTGAGGGAGGGGATTTTCTGGAAATCTGTTAACCTAACTTTGTCTAAGACTAATAACATAATACCTGAACACACATAACAGGTAATGTCAAGACTGACGTGCTACTTGCAATGGTTCACATTTAACTCATTGGCTGCCAAAGACGTCTATAGATGTCAATTCAAATACAACCGTTGACTGCCAAAGACGTCTATTGACGTCTTTTATATTTTTCAACGAGAGTGGCTAGGGGACGATCTGCTAAAGCTAGTCCGTAAATATCAGGCTTCTAGACAGTTATGTACTAACAAATTGACCCTCTAGGTGGCAGTGCCACTTTGATGGGAGATAAGCATATACTGAAGGCAAATAAAAAAAAAAGGTAATGGTTCGATATGAGAGAACATGTCGCCTGTGAGACGCAAGTCGAGGAAGAACGGAATAAGGTAGAAACAAATTTTTTTTCCTGATGAAAAAAGAGAGTCTACTCTTTCTTTTGGTTTGTTCGGTGTTTACATAGTCATAGGACAAACTATTCTGTAGCTCTTGAAAAATCAGTCAAAATTTCTTAAAAAACTCTGACAGTATGGGACTCTCTGTTCTGAAAATGGCTGGCAGTCAATGAGTTAACAAAGAACTTTATGCAAAATACATTTTCAGTGATTGAATTTAATTTAGTTGATATAGCACCAAATTTGAACAAATGTCATCTCTAGGCACTTAAAGAAAGGCCTAAAGGTCTAAAAGACACCTTGGCATGACCCTCCTGACTAGCAGAATAAAAAGAATTAAACTTAAGGTTACCAGAAGAGAACGTGTTTAAATTAGTGACCCCAAAGAAGCTGGCTGGCAAAATTTGATAGTTTTCTGTTTGGAAAACTTGATGAACTTGTTATAATTCTGGCTTGTGGCCCTTTGCTGTTTGACTTTATCAGATATATCCCATGTATTGCAATATTAGGTTAACCTGTATTCATTTTGTCTTTTTTCCTAACAGAAACCTCAGAAAACCCTGTCGGATGACGAGGACAACAGCCTGAGTGCCACGACTGCTCAGTCTCGTGACAGGCCTGGTCGTTCCAAGAAGAAAGTCAAATACTTCCACGAGTCGGACAACGAGGAAGACAAGGAAGATGATGACGACATGTTTGATTAAAGCAACTTACATTTTGGGATGCATTTTGCTTGTATGGAAGTTTCCTTCTGTATTCCAACTGATTTTTGTATATTTCCCATTTCATTTTTATTTCTTTTCATTAATAGTGGTGTCTAATGATTTTTAATGTGTAGGTGTTTTACACTTTCTATTATAATACATGAGCGGGATTTTTTTTATGCTCATTGAAATGTTATGTATTTGTCTGAAGCAGCTTTTAGAAATTTAGAGCGCTGTTATTTAGCACATTTTAATTGTTAAGATACAATGTAACTTTTTGAACATGAAGTTGAAAGTAAACAATGAAATATCCGTTTGTTTACTGGCCTGACTTTATATTTATCTGCCTATCCAAGGTGTACCTCACCTCTCTCCAAATGACAACTGGGACAGGCTCTTCACAACCCTTAATTTGAATAAATGGGTGCAGAACATAGCTGGATGAAAAGAGAATTAGGTTTATCTTTATATTTTTAGTATTTGGAAGTTCAAGTGGTCTGGGGAAAATTCTAGTTTAAAGAAAGTCAGGGGTTAAGTTAATCGTTTTCAACCTTTTTTGAACAAATGCCCCCCTGACCATTCTATGATCCTTGTAACGTGCCCACCGCACCACTCAAAGAAACAAAAACTACAGGGTCCTGGTGCTTTAAGTGAAGTAAACAGTTTGTTAAGACTGGAGGACTCCAAAATTACATTGGGTTTTATGATGAAAAAAGCTATTGCTTTGCTTTAAAATGCCTGTTTTAATGAGATTGGAGCTGTCTTTATTACCTCAATACCTTGATGTGCTGCTGAGCAAATCTGACCACTTTACAGGAAATTAATACAATGATTTTAAACATCACCCACAAAATGTATGTTTTGAAATATATAATAGGTCATGTTTATACACGACTTCATTGGAGAGACTGGCTATGTTGTCTGGAGCTATGTTGTCCGGGGCAAACAGGTGCTAGGCGAGGGATCAGACGAAGCGCAGCCGAAAGACCCTATACGAGGAGAAACGCAAATGGACCTAGTGCTCCCTCACCCGTACGCGGCCCCACTCTGGAAGAAAGGCTCGTTGGCGAAAGCTTTATCTCATGGAATCCGGCTGGGCCCAGCACAGATGGGTCCACCTTCCGATGGGATCACCACACATGTACATTGGGGTTCACCCCGGTGAATGATAGGGCAGCCTACCTTCGCCTTCGGGTGAGGGGACGGGTTCAGTCGTTTGTGCTTATGTGCCTAACAACAGTTCAAAGTACCCACCCTTTTTGGAGTCCTTAGAGGGGATGCTGGAGACTGACCCTCTAGGCCGCAACTAAATGATCTGCTTTGTTGCAATTTAATCTAATCTGCGGCCGCATGTCTTGGACACTCGGGTGAAGAGTGGTGGGGGAGGATGCCGGTGAGGCCGGGCAGCCCCAAACGCATTGTGAGGGATCACGTTCCGGGGGAGGTGGGGACATTGAGTCTGAGTGGGCCATGTTCCGTGCATCCATTGTTGACCCAGCTTCCCAGAGCTGCAGTCACAGGGTTGTCGGTGCCTTTCGCGGTGGTAATCCTCGAACCCGCGGGTGGACACCAGCAGTGAGGGATGCTGTCAGGTTGAAGGAGTCCTATCGGGCCTTTGTGGCCTGTGGGACTCCAGCTGAGGGGTATCGGCAGACCAAGCCGATTGGACCCCACCATCACTGTTTACAGTGGGGATGGTGTGCTGTCGACCACAACTTGTGACGTTGTGGGCAGAGTACTTCGAAGACTTTCTCAATCCCACTAGCGCATCTTCTGTTGAAGGAGCAGAGCCTGGAGATCTGGGGTCAAGCTCTCCCATCCCTGCGGCTGAAGTCATCGAGGTGATTAAAATCCACCCCTGGAGCCCTGCCACTGCGGAGTGGCAGGGCTCCAGGGGTGGATGAGATTTGGCTGGGGTTCCTCTGGTTCTCTGGATGTTGTAGGGTTAGCGCTGGCTGACACAACTTTGCAATATCGTGTGGACATCAGGGGCAGTTCCACCGGATTGGCAGACTGGGGTGGTGGTTTCCCTATTTAAAAAGAGTGTGCTCCATAGAGTGTGCTCCAACTATAGGGGAATCACACTCTTATGTCTCCCTGGGAAGGTCTATTCAGCGCTTCTGGAGAGGAGGATCCGTCGGATAGTCAAACCTCGGATTCAGGAAGAGCAGTGTGGTTTCTGTCCTGGCCATGGAACGATGGACCAGCTCTATACCCTCAGCAGGGTCCTGGAAGGTGCATGGGAGTTTGCCCAACCAGTGTACATGTGTTTTGTGGACTTGAAGAAGGCGTATGACCGTGTCCCTTGGGGGATCCTGTGGGGGGTGCTCCAAGAGTATGGGATACCTGGCCCTTTGTTACGGTCCTACTGTACGACTGGTGTCAGAGCTTGGTCTGCATCGCCGGTAGTAAGTTGGACTCCACGCCAAGGCTGCCCTTTGTCTCCAGTTCTGTTCATAATGCTAATGGACAGAATTTCTAGGCGCAGCCAAGCAGTTGAAGGTGTCTGTCTTGGTGACCTTAGGATTGCATCTCAGCTGTTTGCAAAATGATGTGGTCCTATTGACTTCATCAGGTCGTGATCTACAGCTCTCACTCTCACAGCCGAGTGTGAAGTGGCTGAGATGGGGATCAGTGCCTCCAAATCCGGGACTATTGTCTCTCACCGGAAAAGGATAGAGAGCCTCCTCTGGGTTAGTGGAGGAGTTCAAGTACCTCAGGGTCTTTTTTGCGAATGGGGGTAAAATGGAGTGGGAGATAAACAGTCGGATCGATACAGCTTCGGCAGTAATACGGGCACTGTACCAGTCTGTCGTGATGAAGAGAGGGCTGAGGTTAAAAGCAACGCTCTTAATTTATCGGCTAGTGTCCAAAAGAACAAGATTGCGGATACATGCTGCCTAAATGAGTTATCTTCACAGGGTGGCTGGGCTCTCCAATACAGATAGGGTGAGGCAGCCATCCAGGATGGGCTCAGAATAGAACCGCTGCTCCTCCAAGTTGAGAGGAGCCAGTTGAGGTGGCTCAGGTATCTGATTAGGATGCCTCCTGGTCGCCTCCCTGGTGAGGTGTTCTGGGCCCTCCGGGAGGAAATCCAGAGGAAGACTCAGGACACGCTGGAGGGACTATTTCTCTCGGCTAGCCTGGGTACGACTTGGCATCCCCCTGGAGGAGCTGGCAGAAGTGGCATGTTATAGGGAAGTCTGGTTTTCCCTGCTTCGGCTGCTTCCCCGACAATCTGACCCCGAACAAGCGGTGGGCAATGGATGGATGGATTGTAAACAACATAGAATTGTTAATTTAGTTGTAACGTGACCCTGAACCCTTGATTTGCTACTAAGATTTTTCTGGAAAGAGCTGTGAAGTAGAATTTAAGTCAAATTGGTGTCTCTACTGAGAAAAAAGCCAATCTGCCTTTGAGGTAGTATATATTTATATTGCAGTGAAGTTAACACTTAACCGAAGGTGAAAAAATACCATTACTGCAGAATTTGTTGAAAATTAGTTTTACAATTATATTCAGAGGCAACAAAATGCGCACTTCACTAGATCAACCCGTAACCAATAAAAACATAAATGTCTCACTGTCAATGAATGAGCTCTTGGCTTTATAAAGGCAACTGAAGACTGAGAGGCTGAAGGGAAAAAATAATCCGCAATGTTTGATTGTAATGTTGTGTGTGCTTAAACGTGGTAACATTATCGTGCATGTCTACGTTTAATTGGTTATGTAAGTTTTAGCCCCCAAAGTTTAGGTGGCAGCTGTCAGAATTAGAGTTTGTGTTTCCCGCGTTTCTCTGCTGCAGCTGTCAATTTGTCTTGGCGTTACTATAGAAACTGTTCCTGGTCGGCTTGTCGGAGCAGGATCAAGGAGCAGAGGGGAGATCTCCAAGGCCGACTTCGGGGTTTATCCTATTACCCAGCAGTGGAAGCAGCAGACTCTGGTTCCTGGCCAGCTTTATTTATAGTTGGGAAACCATAAAAGTTTAAAATGTAGAGTTCAAATAACTTAAACTTTGTACAAGCCAAATCATGGCGCCCCCATTCGTGCCTGAGCGACCCCATACCAGCCCTCACTCAGATTTCAGTTCTGATTCCATAATGCTGAACAGGAAAAAAAAAGTTTATGACGCCCCACAGGGGGCAGTACCGCCGCTCTTGTCAAAACCTAGGTAAAGTTATCTTCCACCTCCTCTCACTTTTAACTTTGATTTGGGTAACTCATTCTTGTCTGTGTTTTATTCTCCTGAAATGTTTACTGCCTCTAAAGTTGTAGTTACTTGACAAATTAACTTATTTGGAGGATCATCAATTGACAGCGATGACTTTATTTTCTTTACAATTTGCTGCAGTTTTGTCCAGAAACACTATATGATGTAAAGTCGAATCAAAATAGTAACTAGTTAACTCTAGTGTGGAGAAAATAGATTATCTGAAAATGTGCAGAAAATTCAGTTTCTTTTGAGAACCATATTCTCAACTACAAAATAAACTCCTCCAATTAGTGAAGAAAAATCAACCCTCACAAATATCCACAGATGCATGCATTTTAAAATAAATATATGTTACTATATTTCCAGGACATATCATGGTAAAGTTAAGCAGTATGTGAAAAGAAAAAGTATATATTCATATACAAATATACTATTTTAAATGGAGAGCAAAAACCAAATGAAGTTCACACCTATAATGTTGCATAATTTGGCCGCAGGGGGTAAATGTACAGCAGTCCCCTGCTCCCCTCCACCCTCATATCCAGTAAGATGTGAGCATCATGTGTCATATTAACACTACAATACAACCCTGCATATGACTGATTGTGATGAGGTTCTCTGATAATTATTGAAATGATGACTGGACAGTTTTTGTTCTAGATCAAGAACATCCTCAAGTATGACAAATATAGAGCAATGTTAATGATTAAAGTAAGCTTCCCAGTCAGGATTTCTGGCTTCTGGTGGAAGCTTTGGAGAAGCTTGACCAATGTGTATGTGTGTGTGATACATTAATGCGTTTTTAAAAAAAAAAAAAAAAGGTTTTAATGTGCTGTGATGCAAAAGTTATTAGTCTGGTCAGTGTCTCCATGTCTATAGAGAGCTGCCTGAAGATCCAACTTAAAATGAGCTATTAAGTACATATTCATGCTTCTTTTTCCACTGCCATCTGTGTGCCGTTTGGTGTTCAGCAGTGACAGTAGAAGTTGATTTATTTTAAGCAATTTCACTTAAAAACATGGATTACACACTAAGTTGAAGGCTGAGCTGAAACCATCAACTACCTTCCATTTTTAATACCAAAGAGCAAACTGGAAGTCACACTTCTTTGCCAACAAGTTAATGCACATGGACTTTGACATTTAGGGCATCCATGGCATACTTGTGTGTCATGTATATAAATATTCTGATGTGATTAGATCTGTCCAAGGTGTACCCCACCTCTTGCTTCAGCTGGGATAAGCTCCAGCCCTCCTGCTACCCTGTTGGCAATAAGCAGTGCAGAAAATGGATGGAAGGATATCTTACAAATATGTCCTACACAATATGTTTTATGAGTTGGATAGTCCAGTCAAATTAACCATATTGTTGATATTGTCAGTTTGCATTATATACAGATCATCACTTAAAGTGAATAATATTTAGATATTATTGAGTTGTGCTCTCATTATTGTTTATGTTTAATGTTAATTGTTTCTGTGGTTAAGATGAAGTCACACTTACATGCACACGTGACAAAATAATCAATGACCTACACCTGTGTGAGAATAAATGGGTGTGCCCGTGAGTGAACGGTGGTCAAACGAAAAGGAAACATTACAGACTGAGTGTCTTTTAAATGGCTACGCGTAAAGCTGCGTAAGAGACACTAACAGTTTATGGGCCCAGAGCATTTGACACACTTTTAAGTTGTGGATCAGGTGAATGTCGCGACGTTACATGCGTGCACCTGAGTTTGTTTAAACATGTCAAAAAGAGAGAAGGACACAGCACCAAGTCGCTGGGGCAGGCTCGTGTTTGATGGAGATGAAAAAGGATATGAGCTGTGGGAGACGTTTTTAGGCCACCTCTGTCTGCAAGGGCTGAAGGACACTATCCTTAACGCACCAGGCACATATGACGACAGTGATGATGAGAGGAACGCGGAGGCATACGCTGAACTCATCCAGTTTCTGGATGATAAGAGCAGATGATGGGCGAGCGGCACTGAGGATCCTCCGCGGATATTACGCAGGAAAAGGAAAGCCCAGAGTGATAAACTTGTACACAGAACTCACATCACTTCAAAAATCACCTATGGAGAACATCACTGAATACTTGATAAGGGTAGAGATTGCGATCACTGCTATCATTGCTTTTTTAATAAATAATGAACTAATTCACTAATGTACATCAATCAAAAAGTATAGTAAAATCCAATTAATGAAATTAGAGAGAATATGTATTGCAACATGTGTTTTAAACCAAAAAGTTAGTTTTAATAAATCACAAAATCACTTGGCTTGCAGGAAACTGAATGCAAAACTGTTTTGCATTCAAACTATTCTATGTGCTCTCTAAGATTTTTAGATTTTGGAAGTTTCATAAAGGGCAACGTAACCTCCAGTGATTGTGCAGATTTTAACATTGAAGTAACATAATTATCGGGCTAGACATGCTAAAATAATATTTTTCCACTATAAACCCAAGCTTCCCTGTTGTTTTTTCATAAACCAGTCTTATTATATGTTTTCATTTGGGAAAAAAAAATTTTCAACGTCTGTGAAAGTTTTTTGTTTCTAACACTGATTGCAGTACTGTATTAAAATATTTTTTCCATTCATCACTGATATGGTGTCAACTAATCAGAATACATTATAGAACATGTTGTGTGCTCCTGAGCTTGAAGCAGAGAAAGAAATTCAATCAGGAGGAGTTTTATAAAGTCCAGTCAGCTGCAGGTCTTACTGCTAAGAGCACATTATTAGCATTGGAAGGAAAGGCTTTGAAAATGTAAGAGTACATTTACTTTCCACAGGGCTAGTAGCAGGACATTGCCATGTCTTGTTTTCCTTGACCTATATATAGCACATTTTTCTTTTCATGCAATGGGACTCTAAACCCAAGTCACTTGCATTGACAGCAAAATATTGTTCATAATTGTGCTTAAATATTCCAAAAGCCATCAACTTGAATGAGAATTTGTCACTGATGTGCCATAGTTTCCCCTTTGATTCAAGTAAAAATACTGGTTAGAGCTAGTTTGAATTATAGCCATGGGGCAGTTGAGGGAAAACTTAACATTGTAATTATTATTGAAACATTTGTTTATCGTAGCTGATAGATTTATCTCTATTGTTGTCAAACCCTCATATCGGTCACACCCTTGATGATTAGTACACTGTTGAGTTTGATTGTTTGATGACAGCGGATTGGCTTCCTGGCCTCACAGGAAGGAACCCCCTCTGCTACCTCACATAAAACAAATTAATGACACCTGGGTGTAAAGTGAGTTGGCTGCTCAGCCCCTGTGTCATAATGTTTTAAATATGGATGCTCACAACAGCTCAACAACTTTTTACAAATGAGTCGATGTTTGCAAGAACAAATAACAGTCTTTTCCTCAAAGCTGCCAACTGAAATACAAAGCACACACAATTCATATACAATATCTAAACAGTGGGTTAGATAGTAAAATATTATACATCAGTACATCATTCAGTGGAAACAAAGAGTTTTCAGCATTGTGAAGTTGTTTCTTAAACTAACAGATGATGGTCCCTGTTGCATCCTGGAGCCTAAGGGGTGGCCTGACTCTTCAGAGGTGGATGTGAACATTTGAACAACACAAAAACAACACCCCCCCCCCCCCCCCCCCCCACAAAAATACCCCCACCAAGGTGTCTCCCCTCAACTCTTACCAGGAGAGTAGGAGAGAACTACATTACATTGAAATTGGTTAAAGTACTCAAAACTGCATGTCATTCTATCGACAGTCTCCATGATATCATTCACATTCAAAAGTGCAAAAATGAGGAAAAAAACTGCTCTGACTTTCCTTATGATATGTATTTCCAAGCCAGTATGGAATGTCGATGACTTTTGTTATATTGCTTTGGAGACCCAGAATCTGTCACTACCATGAGCAGATGAACTGTTGTCTTGCTTTAGTTTTTGGGATCAGATAGAATGACAATATGACTTAGTTAAGCGGGTAGTTATATAGAACAATAGATATGCAAAGATGTTTGACCAAAAATACAGATGAATAAATCAAATCAAATATCTATTAAGGCTTTCCAATGATATCTTAATCTTAATATTATATTATCTGCTGCTAAGAAAGAATAAAGCTTCTATGTTAAGTCATCACTGTATTAAGTTTCTTTGTTATCCAACAGACTTAGCTAACTATTGCAATATAATAAGCAGTGAACTCTGATAGTGGACATTTTCCTATCTGCATTCTTGTCGATAAATAAACATGTTTATTACACCCAAATGCCTAGTTCCATAAGCATGAAGATATGACAATAGTAATTTCTAAATTTACAATTATTACA
Organism: Menidia beryllina; assembly: GCA_013363375.1. Lineage (NCBI taxonomy): Eukaryota > Metazoa > Chordata > Actinopteri > Atheriniformes > Atherinopsidae > Menidia > Menidia beryllina. Next base: position 6,451,717 of record JABUIW010000025.1, on the reverse strand, counting down.
AAAGTGAATATAGTTACTTTATTATTATTCATTTATAGATACTTTATTAAACATTATTGCTTTCAATATATATATATACAATATATATATATATACAATATATATGTATATATATCGTCAATTCAGCACACCTGTGGCCATTTACCTGGGGAGCCTTCTTAAGGAAGCTGGGATCTTCAGTCAGTGCTCTGACGTACAACCCGTATGGTAACCTCGAGCCCAGTTCCTACGACTGACGTTTTTGCATTGCATATCTTTTTCCCCGGCGTACAGAGTTTAACTATTTTTGCCTTATCCTTTTGTCCAAGGAACAACCCCAGCGTGCCTTCCACAGCTCCCGGCCCCCACGCTCTCTGCGTCCTGCCATCCTCGCTCTGCAGGTCTCCTGTGTTTTGTTTTGTTTGTGTTCCGTCCCTACATCTGGGAGAATAAATGGTGGCGTGCCATCTCAAAAGACTGCCAGACGTTCCCTCCTAGTTTTTTTTGCTAGCCTAACATAATGTTTTTAACCGCAGCAACATCAGTCATAAGGTTGACACAAGACCAGTTAGCTTATTTAACTGTCTGGCAAGCTAGCGAAATTAAGCAAAGGAACAAGACAATGGACATCTGAAAAGCCATTGGAGTTTGGAGAGTGTAATTATATAATTGGCATGATGGCAAGAAACAACCATTGGCTATATAGCTAATGTTAATTTCTAAAACAAGATGGTGATGCATGCAGCTCTGTTCAATGATATTAATGTTAAATTAGGGTTTTAGATTTGACAATTTTAACTTGATAACATTCTTTTAGCAAGTAATGTAGACTTCTATTTTAATCTTGGGCAACTATGTCAGAAGGAGCTTCCAATGCTTATAAGACATTTTCTACCAATAAGCATACAAACGATCCAGATACATGATGTAATTTTAGGTTCATTTGTTTAATTTTTGTTTTTACCAAGATTTCCATATTTGGATTAAGTTGATTATTTGACTAAATTGAAGTACATTGTAAAAAATATAAATGCTTTGTCAGAGCAGCCTCTTGCTAAACAAATACTGTCATCTAAAAGCGAGCTAACTTTGCAGATGTTTTAAAAATTGTTGGTTGAGTTGAGGGGCGGCATGGTGATGTGGTGGTTAGCACCATCGCCTCACAGCAGTGGGCGATGGTGGGGTTCGTGTCCCGGGGGAACCAGGACTTTTCTGTGTGGAGTTTGCATTTTCTCTCTGTGTCTGCGTGAGTCCAAAGCCCTGCATGTTAGGTTGATTGGACATTCCAAATTACCCTGAGGAGTGAGTTTGCATGGTTGTTTGTCCTTGTATGCCTCTTTGTTGCCCTGCGATGGACTGCCAGACCGTCCAGTGTGTGCCCTGCCTCTCGCCCATTGACAACTGGGATAGGCTCCAGTTCCCCCACGACCCCATAATGGAATAAGTGGTAACGATAATGGATGGATGGATGGATGGATAATGGATGGATGGTTGAGTTGACTTGCCCTGGAGTATGAGTGTCCAATTTAAGTTCTTAGATTCTTTTTTCAAATCTAATCTGTGCAACTGACTTTTAGTCCAGAAAGTGAAGCACATGTTGGCATTTGATGACCATGTATGGCTTCTACTGTGCTTCCCTTGTTGACGAAACAGAAAGACTCAGCATTAGATATGGAGCAGCATGGATGTATACTCATTCACAAAGCGACATGAACCAATTACATTTTTTAAAACACAAAAATAGTTTTAAATACGGGAACAAATAGGAAGTATTGACTTCTATAATGTCTCTGTGCAATAATATTGAAATAGTGCGGCTTTAAACCTTACTAAATGTTTTGCCTCTGAGATATTTAAGACATGAAAAAGTACCACATCATCATAGAAACAGAAACTTACGCATAATATGTTATGTACAATGTACTTATTTATGCTAAAAGTTTAAGACATGATAAGAATTTCATCATGCAGATAAGAATTTACACAGACCTGAGGACTATCATCCCTGGTTGTTTGATGGGGCACTCTTTATTATAATTTTCAGTCCCTTGAGACATTA
>JABUIW010000025.1:6425252-6449279 GCA_013363375.1 Menidia beryllina | reverse complement strand
TGTATGTACTCTGAGCTTTCTGTTTCTCTGTTTCTCTCTGTCTCTTTTTGTGGGGACCATGACTGATAACAACAGTTATCGGTGCCTGTTAAATAGTTAAGTATGCTGCATTAGGTACATGGCCACTGCAACACGCATTCACTACTTTGACACATTCAGTGATCAGAGATCAAGACGCCGGCATGCTCACTTCAGAGATAACTGACCAATGAGACTCGTCTGTGAAGCCCAGCCTATTTTACAGTGCGTTGCAAGCCCAAGAAGCTATCTGTGTATCTCATGCAGAAAGAAGTGCTCTTTGTGTCTGTGTTCATGCATGACCACTCACAAAATTGTTCCAGAGCTGATATACCGTACTTTACTTGTGACCCGAATAAATTATACATTGTAGATTGCAACTTGATTTATGAACAAAAAATTAATTGATTAATTAATTAATTAATTAAATATTGCAACTTAATTTATGAACAACTAATTAATTGATTAATTAATGAATGAATTAATTGATTAATGCATTGATTCTAAAAGAGATGCCAATCCTTTCCGAGAAATTGAAGCTTCTTGAAGGATCAGTGACAACTATTTCCTGAAAGCCCTGGAGGAACTGCTGGAGAGCAGTAAAGTTTTTTCGAAGGTAAAACAAGACAAGTAGAAAAGTGTTTCTGTCTTCAATATGTTGGTATTGTCATAATCCTGCCAGCTCTGCCAGTACTTTTCCTGATCAGGTCTGCCTCATCAGTGCAACCACCTTCACCTGTGTTCCTCACCTGATTTAAACCCACTCTTTCCTCTCAGTCTCTGCCAGACTGTCTTTAGCAGCATGCAAAGTTCTCCAGCGTTTTCTTCCGGATTGCTTCCTTGGTTTTGACCCTGCTTGTCCCTGACTCGTCCTTGTCGTCCCTGCCCTGGTAACCTGAACAGCTTTCTGTCTCTGACTCCTCCCCCTGCTCGCCCCTTGTCTGTCTCCAGTTTGTTGGGACAATAAACTGTTGAACTGTTCGATGCCGGCCTCAGTCTGTGCTGTACTTGGGTCCAGCCTCACACCCGTTACAGGTATGGCAGTAGAGCAATAGAGTTCCTTATATGCAGCTGAGAAATTAGGATTCCTGTAGACCAAAAATTAAATAAATAAATAGATCAATAAAGAAATAAAAGATAAAATAAATGAAAATACCTATAACATTAAGTATTATAAGAAATGGATGATAAATGATAAATATAAATACATTTACATATGATCCTGTTATCATTTTAAATGTGTGGTGGATTCGTACTTAATTGATATTTTCTGTCTTTTAGTGTATTGGGAAGTTAGGACTGTTTCAAGAATTGGATGGCCAAGAAATAGCCTAGATCTCAAGTAGTTGTGTATTTTGGGGACATGGAATAGCAGAAAAGGGGATATTACAGTGGTACAGATGCTGGCGAATTATAACAAGTGAGAACTCTGGAGTGACTCTTAAGTTTCAGCGCACAACTAAATTAGTTGGTTGTGTGGAAGCTTTGAAATGGGCTTTACACTTGGACATTGTGCCATTCACGCCCTCTGAATAACACGTGTAATATTGTGAAAAGGTAACAGAAGGTCGTGGATATGTGAAAGTGTGGAAGTGAATGGAGTGTAAACCCAACCCTTTGGGGTCTGATATGTCCGAAACAATTGTAAAATGGTTGAAAAAGGATCAAGAGCAAAAAAGTAGACAGATTTGTGGATTGGACTAGTTTGGTCCTTGTGAAAACATCCCACCTAAATTGAGTGGGTTTAACATTTTTTGGCAGTCTATAGAACTCTAAGAACAAGTTTACATGGAATCAGAAGCTTACAGAAAGGAGGAATAGAACAGGAGGTTAAACAGATTTATTGGAGGTCTATTGCAGACTGCCTGTGTTTTATTGGAGAAGTTAAACTCTCCATACTGTCTTTGTCCTCTGAACAACCCATTCATCAAATGCCAGTTAAAGGCTCAACTACTCTAGAGACAGAGCAATGAGAGAAAACAATTGCTATGGTGAAAGAGCACATGCTTGAAACTTTTCCTCCTCCCTATGCAGAGGTTGTACCTTGGATCTATGGAACATTATATTGAATCTGATGAATCCAGGGTGATGGGTATGTAGTCCCGAAGTGTACCATGTATGTAGTCTGTATATATTGTGATTAGATTGGGTTACTTATGATTGAATAACATCTTTCCTTTTTCATGACCTTAAGATATGATACCCTTTAAGTATGTCAAAATGAGAAAAATAAATAAAATAACTTTTCAGATGATTATGTATTGTGATTAATGAATGTATATTCAAGTACTTGGGCGCAATTTATCTATAAGATTCTGTATCTATAATCTCAAGAGAAAAATGAGTGATTGGATTAAATAGAAAAATTAAATAGAATTTTTTTTTTTTTTAAAGATTCCAGGCTTTTAAAATTGTTTGTTGTTAATTTTCTATGATTTGTCATGGTTTGTGCAACCATGGAATTGCAGTGTGTGCTCTGAAATCAACTTCTTTTGGAAGACTGCATAATAAGAGATACAAAACTGTTGTCAAATTACTGGATTATGTAAGTCATTTTTGCCAAGATTCAATGGATCAAGTATAAAAAAACTGTTGAATTAAAACCAGTGAAGGAGTCTGAGCTCCAATGCATATGATAGATGTGGCAAAGATTGACACTGCCAAAGCTGTTTGTTTACATGGGAATTGTTGGGCTTCTGTAAATAACTTCAGAGTAGGGTCTGACCTGCTCTGTTTGGAAAGCGCTGTGATATAACTGTTGTTGTCATTTGGCACTATGAAAAAAACAAAAAAACATACATTTGTACATTAATGTGTGTGTAGTATGTCATAAAAATGTCCGTCATGCCTTGCATATCTTGGAAAAAGGCAATGTAGGCTAATTTCCTCTGGGCATGCCATTCAGAGATTCAGTCATCTGAGTGATGCTGCATTGCAACACCTGCACATCATCACTTTTTCCTCTTTCCTTCCAACTTCCCTTGTTTGGTTGACAGAATAGTATGGTCTTGCAGCAACCTGTGATTGACCTGGTTTCAGACTCCTGTGATGGCTGGCTTCCCAAACTGGAATGAGACTCCACTCAATATTTAACTGGAGGAATCAATACAGCCTAACTGTGTTGAATAGAGAGTAGTCAAGCATGGTTTAAACACGAAGAGTACTAGTTGATTCATTCTACAGATGATTCAAATAACAAAGTAGATAAAAAATGTTGGAGCAAAGGATCATTTGCTCCCATATGCAATGCATTTCAACAGTGTAATGTTTTGCTAATGCTGAAATTAATATAAAATTCTTTAAAGATGTTATCAGTCATTTTCTTGTGCTGAACTTATCAATTGTCCAACCCAAGAGCGTACTTTTGTTGACAGGCATGCTGTCCACTGTTGCTGTTCTCTGTCAAATTGTCCAAATTCCACTTTCACATCCCAGCATTTGCACCCAACAGTAAAAGCTTTTCAGGGAGCTGTTGTGGTGGTATGGTATCAAACACTGATCTGAATTTGAAAAAAATCTTGCAATGCTTTCAGGTCGCTTAGTTCAAAACACAGATATCAATCCGCCAAAGGTGCACTTAACCTGTAACCATTGATATACTAACATTTAACTCATTAACAAAAAGCAGTGCTGTTTCCTATTTTAAGTATAGGTATACTTTCTGAACATGTCGTATTATATAATATTATATAAGGTTTTTAAATACCTAACGATGGCATCCTCTGTGGACAGACTCCTTGTAGACAGGGGGTTTGTACTACGACGCGTGGTTGACTTACCCAACAGTGGGGTTACTGGGTACTACAAAGCTGGTTATGAGGTTGATTTGTTTAACCTGTGTTAACGTAACTTGAGAATGTGCGCGCTCACATAAAATGCTGTTCTCAATGATGGCTCGATCGTCCTATTTGACTGAAGAGGAATGATTATCATAATCTAAGATTATCAAGACATACCAACAACTCTTATAGGGAAATTCAACACATCGACTGTCAATAAAGCAAAGCAGACTTGTAGGCAACGAACTGCCGATCGTGTAAATATGTAAGTAAGGTGTTTCTTTTTCTTCTCTCTATTTTTTTTCATTCTTTGTTTTAATATGTGCATCAAATCTGCATTGATTATCAACCTGTAAAATGTATGAAATTGGGGGGTAGGAGAATTCCTGATTTGAATTTATAATGACTAGATGCAACATAAGGCAGATGTGGGCATACTTAGATGTAAGGTTGATAATTCCTAAATGGACTGCATTGACTGTATGAACATTCAATCATATTCCAAATCCTGTGTATATTTCAGATGCAGTAGCAGTGCCAAATGCACCTGGCAGCAGGTGAAGATGAAAAACAAGAACATCATTCAGAGTTGTAGGTTTATAGTCACAGCCTGTATTAATTATTTACACAAATATGTAACACTCTCCATCTTGTCTTATCTTAAGATGAGATTTCCTTAATTATTTTCAGCCTGTTATCATTGTGTGTACCACTGTTAATTTCGCTTCTGATTTTCAGGAAAGGGAGAGGAACAAAACATGAATAAAACATATTGCACAAATTTATAGTAAGTGGGTTATTTTACTTTACAACAATAAAATAGGACCTTCAAAATTCACCTAAAACAGTCTCATAAGTTTAAACGTGTGTAGTTTAAAGACCTGTAAAAGTTCAAACTTGTATTGCAAGACAAGTTGTTAACGTTTAAAATAATTTTTTGACTTGAATTAACAAATGCTATTTCTACCACATTGCAACTGTAATTTTGAAAGCAGAACAACCTACAGGACTGTAACGTTGTCCTGTTGTCAGTTTGTCCACAATATACAGCAATAATGTATTTGTGAATGAGAAAAATGAATCCTAAGGATCAAATACTAAATTGTACACCTTTCACAGTCTGAAATGTAATACTAGTTTGGGCAAGGCCTTGTTAAACATAACTTTTAATAAAACATTAGTTAAGTTAGATATCAAATTGTGGATATAGTTTTGATGAGGAATTTGAACTTTTAAAACTTTTAGAACTTTGAGATTTAATGATGGCATTTTTAAGAAAGGTGAGCTTTGTTCACTTAGCTCTGCTTGGCTTTGAAGAAATGTAGCTCAACACAGCCTTTCATACTTACATAGCCTAGGATGTGATCTTATTGAATACCCTCTTGATGCTAGAAGAAGACTATTCTATGTGTGGTGCTCTGCAGTCAATAACCTCAAAATGACAGGGCATATTCATGTTTGTTGGAGGGAGGAATCAGCACTGGTACCTTTATACGAATAGCCTAAAGGGGATTGGAAACTGAGATGTTGGAATTATTTTGGCTTCTTTTATTCCTATTATTTCTTGCTCTACTGTATGCTTCAATATTTCCATACCCAAATGTGAAATCTTAGCATGTTATCTGTATATTCAACACTTTTGTGCAATACCCAGTTATTTTGGCATGTTTAAAAATGCTCATATCTGTTCACCAAAAGCAATCTCATGAAAAATTAATGCCACCCAATGAACATATTTAGATTTTCTTTATTGCTGGTGGTACTTATTTCAGCATTAACACAATACCTGTCTCTCCCCCTGCTTATGTGTCTAATCATAGAGTGACAGTTTTTGCCTATACAGACAAACTACTTTGCAAGTGAAAGACAAACTCACTGAACCTGCTGCCAGATGTATATATATACAAGTCAAATAAAACAACAAATACAATGCCAGGGCGGTAAGACATCAGCAATGATCTCAACAACAATTGCTCATTCAAATCAATCCAGGATAGGCTATTATTTTGGGTCCACTATTCAACAATGACAAATGTTTTGCAAATAGAAACCTGTTAAAAGGGTTTTCAGTCTTCCCAGAAGTAGATGCACCATCAAAATCATGCCAATGATTTTACTGTGTGATGCTCAGAGAAAATACAAAACAACAACAACAAACATAAGATAATATTAACCCTTTGACAACTACACTTAGGAAAAAGGAGAGAGTGGAGAGGTGACGATTTTGGGCTTGTATTACAATCAACAGAATGTGGACACCTTGCAGACATGGAGACAATAGCTATATACTGAAACATATGGGTAAAAAATAGCCACAGGTCTACATCAGAGCAGATGAAAAACAAAGAATGAAGGTTTTGCAATGGTCCAATCAAATTAAGGTCTCAAATAAATTAAAACACTCCTAAAGAGTTAGATAAGGGAACCACTTTTTCTTTGCTTCAATGTGATACTTATTACCCCTTTCAGAACATTACGACTTTAAGTTACAACTGCTGAAGATGACTATTCTCTTCATGCCATTCTATTTTGAGTTATTTTTTGCTAAATAAATAATGCCACAATTTATAACAATTTCACATTTATACCACATGTTTTCCATTTGAGGTTGCATTTCTTGATTTTTCGGTCTGGAAGGACCATATTATTCGATCTTATGTCCTATTTATATCATAACATGTAAAATATTAGAATTAAAAGAGAGGCACTTTATTTTTCACTGTGTAATCCACAAATATTGAAGGTTACAATCAACTGTGTATTCTCTTTTGTCATTAATTTACAATTTTGTTTTTCTGCTGCATGTCCCCACACTTTAGCCTCAGTACTCTCCAATCTCAGTACACCCACCTCCCGAAATGAGACAGATGGCGCTGAGGAGGCCTGTCTCTGTGTCATCCATCTCGACTGGTAGCAGCTGGTTGGCAAAAGTGAACACCAAGTCGGTGAGTGGGCCAAAGCCAGCATTGTGCATCTGTGTGCGGTTGAGGGTCAGTCCATCTGAAAAGGTCATTGTATCCTGGTCGGGAGTGTACCTGGTACAAATTCGCAGGATCTGAGAAAGAAAGGAAGGTAAAGAGACAATCAGTAGCCTAAATAGGTTTCACTTGACAAAGCAGAAATTAAAAAACATATTTAGGATTATGAAATTATGTTTTGCACATTAAAATATTAACTAAATTAATCATTTCTAATGTTACAGTTTCATGCTAGAAACGTAGGTGTCTTAAATGTCAATCTACTTCTAATTCATTATTATCAAAGTAGTGAATGAGTGAAAGCAGTTGATTTTAAGGCACAGCTTTTGTTTAACGTAATTCTGAGCCTGATTTGTAATTCATTTTACAAATAAATATGATACATTTATCTGATAAGATGACAGTTTCATATGGCTGTGCTTATTTCTTCCATATGTCAAAAAGAGAAGCTAAATGAATACAAATATTAACAAATTAATAAAATCACCCTCTATACAACATAATGATCAAGCGACAAAAAACTTCTTCCCCTCTGCAACAAAATAATCTGTCCACACACATTTTCATATACTTCTTATATAATACTTTATTTTTTATGATTAAAATGTGTTTGTTTTTAAAACAAAAGACAAAAGCTGATACCAAGAATTACATTTTCTGACATTAGCTTTGTAATACAACCCATTAAGATTTACAGGTTCTTTGAAAAGATGATTTGCTGATCCCAGAATAATGCTTCACATGTCAATAACAAGACACTGAAATGTTTTAAGTTGCTCATGCTTTATGTCTTGATGAAGAGTCCTTCCCTCTCAGATAATGACATGACAAGATGGACCACACAATTAAGGATTTTAGAAAAGGAAAGGCTTTTGGGGAATTGGGTTTCCACCATCAGGAAAGAGAAAATGACTCAAAATGAAAGAAAAATTTCTCATTGCCTCCCAATTACATGACTTGTAGTCATCATCAGAAAATCTGAGACCCCTGAATATGAAATCACAAGATGTGCTATGGCAAAAGTTCCAAGGCAGTGTGTCAAAGACGGTGCCATTTTTTAAATTTATTTAAAAGAGATGAAAAAATAACAATGAGATCATATGTTAATATACATTAACTGTAATTCATGTACACTGAACACCTCGAGAAATAAGGTGTAAAATAATTGGACTAAATACCTCTGCTACATAGCATTAAAACATTCAAATCTTTCAAAGCCTAACAAATCAGTCTAATACAAAAGTTCCAGAAATTAACATGCTGCTGGGCAAAAGATTTCTACTCTAAAACAGATGTCTTAATATGACACAGAGGTTTCTCTCAACAGAAGCCGTAGCAATAGGAAACAAAGAAAAAAACAAAGATAGTGACCTTCCAGACACTAATAGAAATAACTCTTTAGACAACCAAAATGCACTACATGTGTATGCTTGTCTGTGTATAATGTTGTGGAAATTCTATTTTAAAGCAAAAGTCTGAGTCCGTCCAAGTAAGTAAGAAATAGAAATGTATTAAAAGGGAAAACGGGGCAGCACGGTGGTGTGGTGGTTAGCACTGTCGCCTCCCAGCAAGAGGATTCTGGGTTCGAATCCCGGGGGAACCAGGACCCTTCTGGGTGGAGTTTGCATGTTCTCCCTGTGTCTGCGTGGGTTCTCTCCGGGTTCTCCGGCTTCCTCCCACAGTCCAAAAAAAAAACTGCATGTTAGGTTGATTGGAGATTGGGGAAATTGCCCTTAGGAGTGAATGTGAGTGTGAGTGGTTGTTTGTCCTTGTGTGGCCCTGCGATGGACTGGCGGACTGTCCAGGGTGTACCCTGCCTCTTGCCCATTGACCACTGGGATAGGCTCCAGTTCCCCCCGCGACCCCATGAGGGAATAAGCGGTATTGATAATGGATGGAATGGATGGATAAAAGGGAAAACTTCATGAAGTGAGAGCAACCATCACGATCATACAAGTGGTTCATACAACTTACCAAGCTGCTCTTAAGTAAAACAACTCATAGTGCATTTTATACCTCTCCCTGAGTCTGGGATAAGGAGTAAAGTCTGTCTCCCATCATAGAGAAACCTGCACGTGAACCAAACAATCCTCCAGAAAAAATATTAAGAGATAACATATAAGGAGACCTTCTCTGAGACACTGAAAGAGGAAAGAGTCCCATGAGAAAGAAAAATAACCTTTAGAATATACGCTCATGGAAATTTTCCTTAGAGAAGTGAAGAAAGTGATTATACATATATTGATTTCCCTCAAAATTATAAAACAACTGATTGTTAATATAGAGCCTACAGTAGCCTTTGAAGCCATTCAAGTGGATTTCCTTTGAAAGTGAGTGACAGGCATGTCTGGAACATGAAACAGAATAAAACATGGTTACTAGCAGTGAGTCATACTGGATGGCAAGGCCTGTACTGGGACACATACACACAAATATACATAGACCTAGTGTTTGTGAAGTTCCCTCGACATGTCCTCCTTGCATAATATCTATACCCTTCACCAACACTCTTCACCTAGCGCTGTAGGAGATGGCAGCCTCTGTAGACTCTATTCTTTGTTCGCTCTTTTTAAAAACTTTTTCCATCTCTTTTTTCTTTCAATTTTTTCTACTGTTTTCCAACCGTGGGACAATTTTATCTTTTTATTGAACATGCAACACAGAGCTGGTTTCCCTCCCTACGTATTCGAGAGAGGAACTGGAGGCACTGCAAACAATGGGATATGCTGGTATACGATACTCCATTCCGGAGGAGCTGAGGAGGAAGTACAGGGGCTGCAAGGCCGGTGCTAAGCTTAAGGCTAGGCTAGCGGAGAACCGGAGGCGCTACAAACCATCGATCTCCTCCATAATCATGGGAAATGTGAACTCGCTGGCTAACAAGATTGTCGAGCTGACCGCACTGAACAACTTCACGGAGAGTAAAGATGAGCGGGCTGCTTCCCCTATAAGTCCGTTTGTTGTTCAGTGCGGTCAGCTCGTCAATTTTGGCTAAACCACCTCGTATCGGCTGCTAATGTGGACCTGCTGGGATTCACTGCAGTGGGAGATGACAGAGACACTAAAGCGAGTGGGGAAACGGAAAGGTGGAGGCCCGATCATGTCTGTGAACCACCGCTGGTGTAACCCAGGACATATCTTAGTAAAGACTGTGTTATGCTGCCGGGACCTCGAGCTGTTAGCTGTTGGCTTGCGGCCATATTATCTGCTGAGCGAATTCAGTCATGTGATCGCCATCTGTGTTTACATTCTCCCGAGAGCGGACGCAGCCACTGCCTTTGAGGAGATACACACTATCACAGCCAGGCTAGAGACACAGCACCCTAATGCCTTTATAATAATCTCGGGTGACTTTAACCATGCAACCTTGGACTCTACTTTGCCCGTTTTCCATCAGGCTGTTGATTGCCCGACAAGAAACAACAGGACAATCAACCTCATGTAGGCTAATGTGGGGGATGCATACAGAGCCACAAGCCTCCCCCCACTTGGCAACCTGATTCACCTACAGTCAAAGTACAAAAGCAGCCAGTTACAACCTGCACCGTCAGGAAGTGTTCCCCTGAGATGGAAAACTCCCCTGACATGGAAAGTTCCTGAGGGACTGCTTTAATACCACGGATTGGGAAGTGCTGATTGAACCGCATGGTGAGGTCAAACTTTCCTAAAAAGGCAGAAGACTGCCTTCAGGAGCAGAGACAAGGAAGCCATGAAGACAGCACAACAGGAGGTTAAACACAGTGTGGGGGAAGCCAAAGACACCTACAGAAGGAAGGTGGAGCAGAATCTGAGGGAGAATAACATGAGGGACGTCTGTGAAGGTGTGAGGACCATCAAATGCCACAACACAAAGACCAGGGTTGTTTAAAGGACAATGGAGAGGGCAAATGAAATGAACAAGTTCCAACAGGTTTGACAAGCCAACAACCCCCCCCATCTCCATCTCCAGAAACAAAACCTCCATCCCCAGCCTTAACCTGCCCCCCCCCCCTACACCTTAGCTAACACAGCACCGCCCTCATACTCTGCTCCTGAAGGCCCCCCCACCTCAACACTTTCCCTGCCTCACATTATTACCGACCAGGTCAGAAGACAGCTGAGGAGACTTCGACCCAGGAAAGCAGCAGGCCTGGACGAGGTGTGTCCACAGCTACTGAAGCATTTCTGAACTGGGGGAACCACTACAACGGGTCTTCAACCTTAGCCTGCAGCTACGGAGAGTGCCTACCCTATGGAAGACATCCTGCATCACACCGGTTCTGAAAAATACCCAGCCCAGTTAGCTAAATGATTTCTGGCCTGTGGCACTGACTTCACATCTGATGAAGACAATGGAGCGGATCCTCAATCTCCTCAGACCTCAAGTACAACACGTCCAGGACCGCCTGCAGTTCGCATATCAGACAGGTATAGGAGTGGAGGACGGCATCCTACCTACTACGTCGAGTCCACTAGCACCTGGAAAAGGGAAGTGCCACGGCGAGGATTCTCTTGTTGGACTTCTCAAGTGCATGTAATACCATCCAGCCCTCCCTGTTCAGAGACAAACTGAATAGCATGGACCCCTGCCTGGTGGCATGAATCTCCAGACACATCACAGACAGGCCACAGTATGTCAGGCTGAAAGACGCCATCTCTGACACTGTGGTCAGCTGCACTGGAGCCCCCTAGGGCACAGTGCTCGCCCCTGTCCTCTTCACCCTATACACCTCGGACTTCTGTTACAACTCTGAGCTGTGTCACATACAGAAGTACGCAGATGACACAGCCATTGTGGGGTGTATCAGGAACAACAGAGATGAGGAGCACAGGAGTCTGGTGGGGGACTTTGCCACCTGGTGCCGCACCAACCACCTGGAGCTCAACATCTCCAAGACAATGGAGCTGGCCATAGACTTTGGGAGGAATGGACCAAAGACTAAGCCGGTACTCCTGGAGGGGGCTGAGGTGGAAGCTGTGGATTGGGGTGTGGCTGGACAATAAACTGGACTGGTCAACACACACCAACCACACACCAACCACCTATTGTGTACACCTGGGGTTCCCTTCCCTCATGTGTTCAAATAGTCATCGTTTCCCCTGTCCTGTGCCAGTGTGTTTTGTGTCTCTTTGCTTTCGTTCCTCGTCTTGTCCACGCCACGTAAGATTTAGATTTTTGCACTTTGTAACAGTCTTGTTTTTGCCATAGTCTTGGTTACTTTATTTAGAACTTTTGCCATAGTCTTATTCACTTTATTTGATACTTTGCCATAGTCTTGTTTACCTGATTTGATACTTTGTTCACAGCCATGTTAATCTTGCTTTGATACTTTGTTTATAGTTTTGTCTGCGTTGTTTTGAACCTTGTCTGGTCAACCACTCCTTTTGAGTGTGTTTTTTGTTCATTAAACCCTTTTGAACCTCCCCTCCGCATCTGAGTCCTCCCTGAGACCCGCCCCCTGACAGAACACACTGGCCAAAAATAGACTCAGCGGAGACACCCAGCAGGCAGGGAGGCCCCAAGGGGGGCTTTTCCCTGGAGGAGCAGCGGCAACGGTGGCGGCCTCACCTATCCGCTCCAATGAAAGAGCCCATGGAGGCTCACATCGCCTGACCACGCCCGGGAGGCAGCAAAGGTCTGCTCACATACCCACGCCAGGCCATCAATGGAGCCCACGGGGGGGCTTGCCACACCCACGCCACGCCCAACGTCCTCCTGTCATGTCCGTGAGCGAGCCTAAAGGGGCTCGCCACACCCACGCCATGACCCACGTCCTCTTGCCCTGCTCGTGAGCGAGCCCTTGGGGCTCGCCGTTCCAGGTCCACGCCTAGCCAAGTCCATGCTGATGTGTGAGCCCAAGGGGGGCTCGCCAATCCAGGTCTACACCCATGAGCAAGCCCGTGGAGGCTCGCGTACCAAGTCAATGCCGATGAGCGAGCCCGTGGAGGCTCGCATAGCCACGTCCACGCCACGTCCGCGCCACATCCACGCCAAGTCCATGCCTGCACCCGAACCTTGCCTTTTGTCTGTTTCCATCCGTTCCTGATCCCCCCCACCCACCCTTGGTCCTTATGTGTCTTTAGGGGCTCTGTCTCGTCTGGGGGAATTTCTGGTGTGTTGTCATGTCTTCTTGATTACCTATTGTGTACACCTGGGGTTCCCTTCCCTCATGTGTTCAAATAGTCCTCATCCCCCCTTGTCCCCCGTGCCAGTGTGTTTTTGTTCCTCTGCCAGTGAGTTTTCGTCATTTTGCTGTCTTTGTCTTTTCATTCCTCGTCTTGCCCGCGCCACGTAACATTTAGATTTTTGCACTTTGTCACAGCCTTGTTTTGCCATAGTCTTGTTTACTTTATTTGATACTTTGTTCATAGCCTTGTTAACTTTGCTTTGTTACTTTGTTCATAGTTTTGCCAGCATTGTTTGAACTTTGTCTCCTTTTCAGTGCATTTTTTGGTTCAATTAAACCTTTTTGTTACCATCTCTACGCATTTGAGTCATCCCTGAGATCCATCACCTGACAAATGTAAGCAGTCCATTCCACAAACCAGATCTCACAAAAGATGCCTCACAAAAATGGATGTGGATGGAAAAATAATCTGAGAAGAAATTCAGTTTCTTTGGTTTTGGTTAGACGTATTGCGTTTATCGTCTTGAAAATGACTTGTGAGTGTGCGTGGTTTTCTGCCTTGTTTATTTCTGTGTGGTCCTGTGATGGACTGACAACTTGTCTAGTTTCTGTATCTGACTTCTTGACCAGTGACACCTGGGATGGACTGAAGCCCCCCTGCAATCCTGCCTTGTAATCAGATAGTAAGCAGGTATAGAAAATGGATGGATGTGTATTGTATTGTACAGTATCAACAACATCCTGAAGTGAGTGGAATATATTTAAATACTGGACCAGAATATGAAACACTGGCTCTCACCAGTGTGCATACTTTCTAACATGCAGTTAAATGCTCCACAATGTTCCCGGAAATTTTCATGAGTGAAGTAATGTGTGAAAAGGGCTACATTACTGGCTTCCAAGTTTCATGGGTTGCTGTGAATGAAATGTACTTAAGCTTTGCAAATCAGCTGAGTTGTTTGGCTTACTACGTTAACAGAACAGTCCATCGATTTGTTGTGCCCACCCATCTAAGTTGACATTCGTGAAAGGTAGGGTTCTTGTAACTCACATTTGTTAACTCTACTAGATTGCTTTTTAAAGACAGACTCAACTGGAGGCAAATGGTTATTTGAAAGTCTGGCATATTATCCTACTATTTATTAATGTTTCATCAAAGTAAGAATATTTTTAGTAAAGTTTTATTAAAGTTGTCTAAATATCCTTAAACTATACATGCTTAACTCACCTTAAACAAATTGTCACTGAATCAATAGAAGTTAACAAGATGTTCAATAATGTGTTATAGTGATGGCCTCAGATATATATATGTCTATATATTTTCCCTCCTGGGGTCTTTTTTACGAAACAGGTTCAACAAACCCTGAGTTAAATAATTGACTCTGAGTTGATCTACTCTCAGGTTGGAAACTCTCAAGTTTTCGGTTTCACAAAGGCTTTTATGAGATAGCTCAGTCAACTCAGAGTTTTTTCATCCAGAGGTAAGCGGGTGCGTCACAACTCTAAAAGCCATTATCAATGGAACCCCGTATTTGAAGAGTCACCATGACAACAGGCAAGCTGTGTCCGCTTATTTCAATACATTGGACCTAGAAACTTTAATGCAGGCGTACGGGGAGTTTGAATATATTTTCAAAAGAAAGAGCAACAGAGCTGCAGCTGCAAAGGAGGGGGGGGGAGAAATTTGCTGTTGGAGTTAATGCGTAAGTATACAATAACATTACGGGGTGTGGTAACTCACAGGAGACTTCTTTATGGACATGGGGAAGGTTTATTTATAACAACGAACACAGTGCAGTTTCCATGAAATCGTCTCACTCAGATATACACCACTTATTTTTCTTCACCTTATTAACATTCCCAACAGGTAACCACTATACTCACCGCGCTCACTAGTGAATATGTATCTACAGGGGTGGGACAATGAAACTGAAACACCTCTCATTTTAGTGTGGGAGGTTTTATGGCTAAATTGGACCAGCCTGGTGGCCAATCTTCATTAATTGCACATTGAACCAATAAGAGCAGACTCTGAAGGTCCAGTTAGCATGGTAAGAGCACAGTTTTGCTCAAAATATTGCAATGCACACAACATTATGGGTGACATACAAGAGTTCAAAAGAGGACCAATTGTTGGTGCGCGTCTTGCTGGCGCATCTGTGACCAAGACAGCAAGTCTTTGTGATGTATCAAGAGCCACGGTATCCAGGGTAATGTCAGAATACCACCAAGAAGGACGAACCACATCCAACAGGATTAACTGTGGACGCAAGAGGAAGCTGTCTGAAAGGGATGTTCGGGTGCTAACGTGGATTGTATCCAAAAAACATAAAACCACGGCTGCCCAAATCAAGTCGGAATTAAATGTGCACCTCAACTCTCCTGTTTCCACCAAAACTGTCCGTCGGGAGCTCCACAGGGTCAATGTACACGGCCGGGCTGCTATAGCCAAACCTTTGGTCACTCGTGCCAATGCCAAACCTCGGTTTCAGGGGTGCAAGGAGCGCAAATCTTGGGATGTGGACAATGTGAAACATGTATTGTTCTCTGATGAGTCCTCCTTTACTGTTTTCCCCACATCCGGGAGAGTTACGGTGTGGAGAAGCCCCAAAGAAGCGCACCACCCAGACTGTTGCATGCCCAGAGTGAAGCATGGGGGTGGATCAGTGATGGTTTGGGCTGCCATATCATGGCATTCCCTTGGCCCCATACTTGTGCTAGATGGGCGCGTCACTGCCAAGGACTACCGAACCATTCTGGAGGACCACGTGCATCCAATGGTTCAAACACTGTATCCTGAAGGAGGTGCCGTGTATCAGGATGACAATGCACCAATACACACAGCAAGACTGGTGAAAGATTGGTTTGATGAACATGAAAGTGAAGTTGAACATCTCCCATGGCCTGCACAGTCACCAGATCTAAATATTATTGAGCCACTTTGGGGAGTTTTGGAGGAGCGAGTCAGGAAACGTTTTCCTCCACCAGCATCACGTCGTGACCTGGCTACTATCTTGCAAGAAGAATGGCTTAAAATCCCTCTGACCACTGTGCAGGACTTGTATATGTCATTCCCAAGACGAACTGACGCTGTATTGGCCGCAAAAGGAGGCCCTATACCATACTAATAAAGTATTGTGGTCTAAAACCAGGTGTTTCAGTTTCATTGTCCAACCCCTGTATTTTGCACAGTTAGTACATCCCTTCCCCCTTAAGCGTTTACTAAACAACTTATAACCTTATAACGTAAACTGCTTCTTAAACTACTGCCAACCAACTCTATTCATTTTCATTTAGTTTAACTGAAGATCCTTAAGGTAACTGGGCAAATTTGTTTCCCTTTTTGACTGTTTCTTTACTGGAGTTACATTTGTTACAGTTCGTTGTTACGTCTCTGAGGTTCCTACTGCTTCCACAGCTGCTGGCTCCTTCAACTTTTCTCCACTAAGTTCCACCTCCTTGGCATCCAGCCATGCTTATTTTTTTCCGTCAGCCTGACTAGGCTGAATACAGTCAGCAGGTTGGTTGCTGTTGCATTTTCCTGGTCTCTGGTGGTGAGTGTGAATCTGGTCCACATGCCTCCTCATTACTCTCAAATCACCTAGCATCACCTTGTATGACACTGGTCAGGTCACCGACTCAATAATTCCTGGGATCCACTTGGCTCCTAATCTGAAGTTCTGGGTCAACACTGAGTCTCCTGTTTGGAGACAGGGCCCTTTTTCTTTTTTGTTGTGACCTTTTATCTGTCTTGGTTTCCCCTTACTCCTTTGTTTGGATCTGGGTGAATGGATCCAGAGTGCAATAGAGTTTCCTCCCGAGAAGTAGCTCTGCTGGGGATAGACCTGTTGTAGTGAGAGGAGTCACTCCATTTCTAAATATCACTCTGGCTACCTTATATGTCAGGGCGCTATCTGGACATTTTTCATAATTTCTCATCAGTCTGCTAAACCATCACTGGCTGCATGGTAGGGTGCATAGGTCAGGCAGTGACTCAGCCTGGACTCAGGCCTGGACCAAGGCAGTCCATGGTTACTGATACTTGTACGCAGGCACTCGATTGTGGTGGCTGAAGTGGCAGAGTTCACTGGATACACATCCATCCACTTTGAATGTGCATCAGCAACCATAAATTTTTTTTTTCCATAAACGGCCCAGCATAATCCACATGGATATGGCTCCACAGTTAGTCAGACTAATCCCAGGGGTGTAATGGAGCTAGTGCAGGAATGTTTTGGTGCTCTTGACATGGTGTACAGCCTGTAAAGGGCACGAAGACATTCCTTCACTTCTTTGTCCAACCTGGGCCACGATACATAACTCCTGGCCAGTGCCTTCATTCTGGACACTGCAGGGTGGCACTGATGAAGCTGTCTCATTGTTCTTTACCTTATTTCTGCCCAATCACCCTCGAGCCCCGTAACATTAAGCCATTCTGGATACTGAGTTCATGTTTACTCACCTTGTAGGGGGCAAACTCTTACCCTTCAAGCTTTGATGAACAGCCATTTCGTACCATCTCCCGCACCTTCGAGAGTACTAGATCTTTGTCTGTCCATGCTTTTACTTGCTAAGCTGTCATCAACATGATGCCAGAGCTCTCCAGCAAGAGAACTCTCTCTTCCAGTTTCTCCATGTCAACTTTTTCTGGTAAAGGAAGGCAGCTCAGGGCATCCACATTGCAGTGATTTCTCCCCTCCTTATTCCTATAGTGTATTCGTAGGCTCTCAAGGTTACCACCTACTTTTGGATTCTGGGTGAGACCATCTGTTGTACAGCTCACATCTCACTGAAAGTGACAACAAGGGCTTGTTGGCTGTCTCTCTAGTGAAGTTCTATAGATAAATGCACTTTTGGAAACCCATCCATCCATCCATTATCAATACCGCTTATTCCCTGTTGGGGTCGCGGGGGAAACTGGAGCCTATCCCAGTGGTCAACGGGCGAGAGGCAGGGTACACCCTGGACAGTCCGCCAGTCCATCGCAGACTTTTGGAAACCTTCTAGTTCAAACATCACTGCTAGTCCTTCCTTATCCAGTTGTGATTAGTTCCTCTCAGCTGCATTTAATGTTAGTGAGGCAAATTCTATGGGCCTCTCCATTCCATCTGGCATGTGACAGCACAGCACCTACTCCATACGGTTAGGTGTCATTGGACAGCAGAGTGTCTTTCTCTGGGTCGTAATGCACACGTACTTCAGCAAACTGCATCATTTTTTTTTTATTTTAAAAAAGAAACTTGTTGTGCCTCTCCCCACTTCCACCATATCTTTTTTTTTGCAGTTTGTGCACTGCAGCGAAATCAGTTGACAGATTGGGTAGGAGCCTGTTGTAATAGTTTAACAGTCCAAGCTATGCCTTAAACTCTGTCACATTTGAAGGTGTGGGTGCCTCTTTGATTGCTTGCACCTTCTCATGGACTGGGTGCAGTCCTGTTGCATCCACAGAATAACCCAGAAACATCACTTCCTCATTCAGAATGAGCATTTGGCTATTTTGAGTCAGAGACTGACTTTCTCTGTCCCTTTCAGAACCATGGTCAGAGTCTGCAGGTGCACTTGGTAGCCTTTCCCTGTGAGGAGAATGTCATCCAGGAAAATTGTGACTTGATCCGTTGGAATATCGTTGGGCTTGATGAGATGCCAAAAGGTAACACTCAGTATGTGAACAATCCTTTCTGAGTATTTATGGTCAAATACATCTTTGGTTCCTCATCCAGGGGAATCTGGTGATAGGCATTACTCAGATCTAACTTTGTGAACTTCTGTCCACCTGACAGCATAGCAAACAAGTCCTCACTTCTGGGTTTTGGGTACTGTTCCAATTTGAAGATCTGATTTATTTATTTATTTTATTTATTCGTTTATTTGATAGGGACAAGTATGTTTCATGGAACATGTCACACACTACAACATTTTAGCTAAGGCTAATTCTCAATGCCTGTCCCCAGTTAGGCTTTTTCACAAAACACAGTAACAGTATACAACAGAACAAATCACATACTAAAACATCACAAATACAAGATCAGGACAGTTAGATTATTATGTCCACATGTCTGACCTCTCAATAAAAAGTCTTTTAAGTTTATGTTTTAAAAGGACCCAGTTTGACTCACCCTTCAGCTCTGCAGGCAATGTATTCCATGTTTTGGTGCCTTCTACAATGAAAGCTGATTGTCCGAAGGAAGTTTTGCGTCTGGGTACTTGACAGTTTCCACTGTGAGCTCTTCTTGTGACGAAGCCCACTGATTTACCGTCAGTTTGTAGTCTCCTCACAGTATTACTGTCTCATCAGGTTTTAAGACAGGGACCACAGGCATGGCCCACTAAGGATGTCTCTTTTTCACATGGTGGATTTGGGTTTCTCGTCTCCCAAGTACCTTTTCTGAACCTGGAGTACCAATGTCCACTGTAAGACTAGTCTCCTAATCCAGTGCCTACCCACCGGACTGGGCCCTGAACCTGCTACAACTACCACAGGTAAGTCTTGTACTCACCCTTTGTACTGCCCTTAGCACTAGAAAGCCCAAAGATACGTGAATTTTCATCAGCCTCCAATCCCCCCAACAATATTTCACAAGTCATTAATCTTTTTTCAGATGTAAATGCCCCATTAGCGCTGTCCTTGGAGAACCATTCCATCCCCTTTAGTTTAGCTCGAGCCTCTCTGTTAACGAGTGTTTTACCTAAGAGCAGGGAGCGGGGGGGGATCATATTTGTAATAAAATATAACTAGGACGCATCAGTGACGCCAACAACGGGTTGATTTCAAACAGCTGAGCCACCAGCGCAGTGATCAGATGATAACTGATCTGTACAATGAAATAGCTTAATGAGCTGGAACAGTGTATAGAGGGAAAGCAAGAATATTTATATTATATATATATTATATATATATTTGTTACGGTCACTGACCTCTTGGGGCTCTCCTTATGAGAGAGCTTGTTCTTTGTGTTTCAGTTCCACCTGGCTGCTACAGGTGTAATGTGTTGGAGCTCGTCAGCCACCCCATAAAGAGAGCCAGACCAGAGATGTCAGGGCCCTTTTTATCTCCCTGGGCCTTGATCTGAAGGGATCATGTTGGTGAACTGACTTTGAGACGTTGAATAACTTTGCTGTGAGCTTTTGTGTGAAACTTCAAGTGTTTATAATTTAGTTTTCTTCACAGTGGAAGCTGGTAGGGGTTCTCTGCCATTTTGTTTAACTACTTTTCTCCTGTTTATTGGTTAGCCAGGGAGTCCAGGTTTTGTAATTTGTTTTCAGTCCTCTTCTAGAAAGTGTCTTTATTTTATAATTAAAAGGGGGATGTTTTGTTTGTTGTTTTGGCCTTGGAGACCCTGAAACTAAAAGCTTCCCTGTGTATGTTTATTGTGACTTTATGTTGAACTATCAATTAAATTATCTTTTTTTCTATTGAAACCAACCGTTCAGGATACCTTATTTTGTGTTAGACCCAGTGCCAATTTTTACCCTTGGTGGTCTTGGGGGAGGGGTCGTAACATAAGTGGGGGCTCGTCCGGGATTATTTTTGAAAATGGCACAGTTTAATTTGGAGGAGTTTTTAGGTAATCCTATCGTACAACAGTTGGAGTAGCTTGGTTGAAAAAGGAGTTCTATCAGTGGAAATGGATAAAGAGGACACCAGCATTTCTGAAACTGCTGATCAGCCTGAGGTCTGTGCTGAGGAGGAAGTGAAGACAACACCCTTTGCTGCCAAACCAGAGGGGGAAAAACCCCCAGTCTCTCTCCCACGGTTTGAGCCTTTCTATGTTGAGTCCTCAAATCTTAGTGTTGAGGCACGTCTAAAGGTACGTTTAGTTCGTCTAGAACTTGAAGCTAAAGAAAGGGAACGGAAAGATGAATTTGAGTTCCAGCTTAACTGCCGAAGACTTGAAGCTGAAACTGCCATCAAAATGCGTCAGCTGGAGCTACAGTCTCATAAACTGACTGCTGTTACTACAGATTCTGGTGAAGATGAAGAGAATATCAGTATTCCCTCAAATAAACCTTCCTCTTCTCCAGCACCTTTTACGTTTGACATCAGCAAAAATATTGCCCTGGTCCCACCATTCCGGGAGACGGAGGTGGAGGCATATTTTAATGCATTTGAACGTATTGCTGTTGCCCTTCACTGACCCACAGATGTCTGGTCCCTTTTGTTGCAGTGCAAACTTATTGGTAAAGCACAGGAAGTATGTGCAGCACTCACCATTGAAGACAGTCTTGTGTATGACAAAGTTAAAGCTGCCATACTCAGGGCATATGAGCTGGTGCCTGAGGCCTACAGGCAGCGGTTTAGAGCCCTAAGAAAATCCTCTGCACAAACATTTGTTGAGTTTGCAAGAGAAAAAGGAATGTTATTTGACAGATGGTGCCAGGCAACTAAAACTGCTGATTTTACTTCATTACGTGAGTTGATATTACTGGAGGAGTACAAAAACTGCCTTCCAGATCGTACAGTTTTGTATTTGAATGAGCAGAAAGCTTCCACCTTACAAGAGGCAGCTGTACTGGCTGAAGAATTTGCTCTTACTCACAAAAAGGTTTTTGTGGGTAAATCTGACCAACCTTCACGTGACAGAACATGGAAAGATGTGCCACAATCTCAAGTTAAGAACACCCCAATTTCAAAATCAGAGAGACAATGTTTTTATTGTCATAAAATGGGGCATATTGTTTCTGATTGTTTGGCCCTAAGACGTAAACAAGCACCCCAATCACCAAAACCAGCTAAAGCGGTTGGCCTCGTCAAGACTCGGATATTTTCCCCACCACTCTCAAACATGAGTGAACCTGATGACTGTTTTAAGCCCTTCATTTTTGATGGTTTTGTCTCCCTAACAGGACGTCCTGAGGATGAGAAGTCAGTGAGGACACTGAGGGACACCGGTGGTTCCCAGTCATTCATCCTGTCCAGTTTTCTGCCATTTAATGCTAATACCTCCTGTAATGCAAATACAATAGTGCAAGGAATTGGAATGGCGTATGTACCGGCACCTTTACATCATGTTCACCTAAAGTCCAAGTTGGCCTCTGGATTCTTCAAAGTTGCGGTGAGAAACTCATTCCCTGTTCAGGGGGTTGAATTTATAATGGGTAATGACCTTGCTGGAGGCAAGGTACTTCCTATTCCTGAGGTGGTGGATGATCCCAGTTGCATGATGGGTAAAGATGAAATGTTGGAATCCCATCCTGATGTGTTTGCTGCCAGTGCTCTTACCAGGTCCCAAGCTTGCAAGCTGAAAGAAGTGAACTTGGATGATTCGGTTCTTGGCTCTGCCTTGATGGAGGACAAGCTGCCAGCAGACGACCTTTCAGAATCAGCACCCCTAAAGGAGGACGTCACCCAAAAGTCTGAGGTTTTTCTCCCGCTTTCACTGTCACATGAGAGTTTGAGCCAAGCTCAGGAAAGTGATGAGACGCTCTCTAAATGTTTTAAAAGTGTGAGTGATTCAATAAGTGACAAAACCCACAAGTTTTATGTTGAAAATGGATTACTCATGAGGAAATGGATCTCAAGGCCTGCCTTGCAACAGAAGGGTATTGAGGAGGATTGGGGAATAGTACATCAAATTGTCATTCCTCAAGGTTATCGTAAACAAATACTGCAGCTGGCACATGACCACTCATGGTCAGGTCATTTAGGAATCACTAAAACCCATGACCGTATCTTGCAGCATTTTTTTGGCCAGGCCTGAAAAAGGATGTTGCCAGGTTCTGCTGAACATGTAGCATTTGCCAAATAGTGGGTAAACCTAATCAGAGGGTACCACCTGTCCCTCTTAAGCCCATTCCTGCAGTTGGTGAGCCTTTTGAGCGTGTTCTGGTGGACTGTGTGGGTCCTCTGCCCAGAACAAAAGCTGGTAATCAATTTCTCTTGACTGTCATGTGTGTTGCCACCCGTTTCCCTGAAGCTATTCCACTAAGGAAAATCACAGCACCCACCATAACTAAAGCTCTTCTAAAGTTTTTTGCTACTTTTGGTCTGCCTAGAGTTATACAAACTGATCAAGGCAGCAATTTTCAGTCCAAAATCTTCAAGCAGACACTACAGTCTTTTGGTATTAAACACATTCCCTCCAGTCCTTACCATCCTCAGTCACAAGGCGCTCTAGAAAGATGGCATCAGTTTAATTCAATTAAATTTTTATTTTTTATTTTTTTCTCTCTCCCCCCCCCCATTCTTATTTATTTATTATTTTCTCTCCCTCTTCGGGTGTGGCGGTGGCGTGCCCTCCGGTCGGGGGGCGGCCCCATACGGTTGCCAGGCCCGGACCTGGGGGGCTCTTGGGGCTCCGCACGGGGGCGGGGCTCCGGGAGCGGGGGCGCCCAATGCAGCCGAGCGCGGCTGCCCTCTCCGGGAGGACCATGTTCCTCCTGGTTCACACCCCCTTACCCCTCTCCCCCCAGGCTCCAGCACACAGAACGCACTCACCACATAGGGATTCGGGACCATGAGGGTGTCTGCCGGGTGCGGTTAAAGGTGCCTCCTAGGAGGTCCTCTTTTCCCCGCCCGGCGGGACCCCCCACCTCGTGTTTTAATGGCACCTTAGACATTACATCTGACCATACCCACACTAACACATAGTCCCAGGGGGCTGGGTGTGTTGA
The DNA here is from genome assembly GCA_013363375.1 of Menidia beryllina. Taxonomy (NCBI): domain Eukaryota; kingdom Metazoa; phylum Chordata; class Actinopteri; order Atheriniformes; family Atherinopsidae; genus Menidia; species Menidia beryllina. Next base: position 6,425,786 of record JABUIW010000025.1, on the reverse strand, counting down.
GCGGGGTCGGGGGGTGAGGCTCTTCGGGCAATGGGGACTGCTCGGGGGGCCTGGCTCTGTAGCCCCGTGGGCCAGCCCAGCCCCCTGTTTTAAATACCTGTTAGACATGGAGGACCCTGAGTTGTCCTCAACCCACTTACATCATGGGGCCTGGGGGGTGAGGGGGGGGGGGTCTTCCTGCGCGCCCGCTGCCCGGAGCTGCACAGTGCCGGGGGCCCGGGGGGTCCCGCCTGGTCCGGGGCGGCCGGGGGCCGCTAGCCCCAGGGCGGTCCGCCCCGCCACGCCTGCGGGGCAAACTATTTTTTTTTTACTTACTTATTAGTTACCCCCAATTTTTATTTTATTTATTATTATTATTATTTACTTATTTATTTATAATTTTTTCTCCCTTTTTTTTCATTTATTTATTTATTTACTTAATATTATTATTCTTACGATTATTATTATTATTATTACTACCATTATTATTATTATTTTATATGTATGCATAAAATAATGTATAAAATATATAGCTTCTTTCCTTTATTTATTTAC
>JABUIW010000025.1:6391658-6410252 GCA_013363375.1 Menidia beryllina | reverse complement strand
TATCTTTGATCAGGATATGTCGTTTACCTCTCACATTAAACCAATTTCAAGAACCGCCTTCTTTCACCTACACAATATTGCAAAAATAAGGAGGATCATGTGTAAAAATTATGCAGAAAAAATGTCTATGCATTTGTCATTTCTAGGCTGGATTACTGCAACTCCCTATTATCAGGTACTTCGAAAAAGTCCATTAAGACTCTTCAGCTGATCCAGAATGCTGCAGCACGTGTTCTGACAGGAACCAGTAAAATAGATCGTATTCCTCCTGTCTGGCTTCTCTGCATTGGCTTCCTGTAAAATCCGGAATAGAAATTGATATCCTTCTTCTTACATACCAAGCTCTTCATGTTCAGGCACCATCTTATCTTAAAGAACTCATAGTACCTTACTGCCCTACCAGAGCACTGTGCTCCCAGAATGCATGGTTACTTTTGGTTCCTAGAGTTTTCAAAAGTAGAAAAGGAGCCAGAGCATTCAGTTTTGAGAGTCCTCTCCTGTGGAACCAGGTTCCAGTTTGGCACCGGGAGGCAGACAACATCTCTACATTTAAGAGTAGGCTTAAGACTTTCCTTTATGATAGAGCTTAGAGTTAGGGTGAGTAGAATTTATGCTGCCATAGTTCTAGACTGCTGGGGGATTTCCCATGATGCACCGAGCTCCCCTCTCCTTTCTCTCTCTCCCTCTCAATGCAACCTTATTCCATTAATGGATGTTAGTAACTGGACTTTTCCCCTTTCCTGTAGTCGTGTGCCTCTCCTCTCTCCTCCTATCACTTCTTGCAGGTGTTCATGGAGCTGTGGAGTCTGGATCTGTGGTTGGGATTCTCCTCCTATCACTTCCTGGAGCTGTGGAAGCCGGTTCTGTGATTGGGAGTCTCCTGCTGCCCCTGTGTCCCTACTCTGCTCCAATTACAACCACTGTTCATAGTCTTGTTGCTGTTATTACTGCTATCATTATCATTACTATCAATATCTTTACCATTTTTCATCCAGTCTATGTGTTACTTTGTAGGCTGCCTCCCCCCGCTCCCTCCGTCCTTCTCTCCCTCTCTCTGCCTCTAAAAAGGAAGTTTTCCCTTGCCTGTGTCGCCTAGTGCTTGCTCTTGGTGGGACTTTTTGGGCTTCTGTAAATAACTCAGAGTAGGGTCTGACCTGCTCTGTTTGTAAAGAGCGGTGAGATAACTTTTGGGCCCTATATAAATAAAATGTAATTATATTGAATTGCATAAAATGTGCTTCAATTATCAACCTGTAGACTGTTTGAAATTGGGGGGTAAGAGAATTCCAGATGTTGTATTAATAATGCCTCAGTCAGATGCGGGTATACCTAGGTGTATGGATCATAATTCCTAAATACGCTACTTTGACTGTAATAGTGCTCAACAATATTCCAAATCCTGCGAATATTTCAGATGCAATAGCAGTGCCAAATGCACCTGGTAGCAGGTGAGGATGAAATACAAGAACATCCTTCAGAGTGGTAGGTTTATAGTAATAACAGTCTCCATATTTTCTTATCTTAAAATGAGATTTCCTTCATTTTTTTCAGACAAAGGTATGTTGTAACATCAACATATGTTTGTTTGTAAAAACATAAATAAATAAAATAAAAATACCAGGATTAAAAAGTTTTATATTAACAGTTGCCTGTAAAAACTAGAAAAAAGCATGTGAGAAGGGCACTGGTGGAGGCACTGGTGTCATGTGTTTTGTACAGGAGGTTGTGAGTGAGAATAAGGATGTGGGTAAGGACATCCTAAATTATGAACAGAATTCTAGACAAAGGGAAACCTTGGTGGAATCCAAATCTCACCAGAAATGAGTTCGACTTACTACTGGCGATGCAACCAAGCTGTGACTCCAGTCGTACAGGGACCTAACAGCCCGAGTAACAAAGGGCCTGGTATCCCATATTACCGGAGCTACCCCCACAGGATTCCCAGAGGGACACGACACACAAAACACAATGTAGACTGGTTGGGCGAACTCCCATTCAACCTCCAAGACCCTGCTCAGGGTATAGAGCTGTCCAGCATTCCTTGGCCACGACGAAAACCACATTTCTCCTACTGAATCTGAGGTTCGACTATTCGTACGGAACCTCATATCCAGAACACCTGAATAGACCTTCATAGGGAGGCATAAGAGTGTGATTCCCCTGTAGTTGGAACACATTCTACGGTCCCCCTTTTTGAATAGTATGCCAATCTAGTGGAACTGCCCCTGATGTTCACGCAATATTGCAGTTGCGTTAACCAATGCAACCCTTCAACATCCAGAGCCCTGAGGAACTCCGGCCCAATATCATCCAACCTCATAACCTTGCCACCACGGAGCTTTTTAACCACCTCAGTGACTTCAGTCTCAGAGATTGGAGAGTCCTACCCCAGATCCCTAGGCCCTGCTCTTCAATAGAAGAAGCAGTGTTGGTGGAGCACCGCTTCCCCTCCATGAGACGCCAGATGGTGGACCAGAATCGCCTTGAAGCCATATGGAGTTCTTTTTTCCATGCTGTCCCCTAACTCCTCCTTCTCCCGTCTTTTTACCTCAGCCAGCACCCGAGTGGTGCTGCTGGGACTGCTGATACCCATCGGCTTCCTCTGGAGTCCCACAGGCCAAGAAGGCCTGATAGGACTCCTTCTTCAGCCTGACGGCACTTTAGTTTAGTTTACAGCAAACATAAAGATTTCCTTGATAAGTAAAAAGTTTAGGTTTAACTTTATTTGACCAGAGCACTGTATGCATATGTTTAGCCTCTTGGTCAACTTTTCCGTAAGCATGATATCTTTTTTTAAATGATTTACTTTTTAAAATCTCTATGAAGCCCACGTGTACAATTGGACAAACAAATCAGTCTCCACTATGGAGTTTGCTAGCTCTTTCAGGGTTACCTTTGATGTCTTGGTTGCCTCTCTGATAAAAAACATCCTTGTGTGTTTGTGATAATGAATGAATGCCCCTCACTTTTCAAGTTTGTTGTCGTGCAAATATCTGTCTGGTTTGTTAATGGATTTAATGGCACTAGATGTTTTAGTATAACCCCAATCTCAATTATTACTGTCATGTTTAAGTCACACCCATCTGCTGAAAAAACACCACATCGCTTTTGCAACAGATAGATTAGTAACAATCTTTTACAAACAACTCGACACAGTAAATGCATTAACACCCACCAGAATGTCCAAGCAGGCAGCTTTCAGGAGTGTGATTTGATCAGCAATGGTAAGCCCTGTGAAACCAGGCACTCTTTTGGCAAACTCCACAATTTTGATAATGCACTTAGTGGCTAGCTCGCTGAACTTGTCCCACAGGCCCAGGTCCAGCCTTACACGGTGGTCTGCACTTGAGTTCTGCAATACAGATATGCAAGAAAAAACATGTAAGGTGTAAGGGAAAAGTAACAGCAACTTTTGCCATTAAGCAGAAGCTGTTAATCGTACCCTTAGATCACCTTCTTCCCTCTGCTTTATATTTGTCATTCTAAGATAAATAGGTATCACAAGAACGATGCTCTCAAAAACATAGGCATAGGTGAATATACTGAGCTGAGCTATTTGTCTGGATCCTATTACAATTATGAGGGATGGATGGACGTATAATAGCAATAGAGAGTGGGCAGAACGTAAAATCAGCAGATGTTTTTTGGCACTAGTGAAAAGGGAAATGAGAGACAAAAGGGAGGAAAGGTATGTATTGGATAGCAATCAGGCTTCTGAAACAGGGGAAAGTAAAAAATGTGTAATGCATCCTTGGAGCTTTTGTGAAGAAAGCATAATGTTGTTTGAAGTGAGAACTATTCGTTGTCAACGTATGGGGCTGATACCTGTCTCACTTAAAAATAGTCAATGCCACATGATCAGAATATTAGAGAGCATTGGGAATCCATATTTATTTTAGAATATTTTACTTCTTTCACTCTGCTTTGGACATCTCCAAATATATCTGCAATGGTGGCAGTGCCTTTTTGGTTATTGTAGTTAAACTATGCTGCCAAAAAACACCATCTTGTGTGGCATTTAGTTGCTGAGGAAAATGCAGCTGTGGTAAAGGCAGTGGTAAAAAAGAGAGATAATGAAACTTGAGATTTGTGTTTGATGTGTTTATTTAGTGTATTATGTAATGTGTTTAATGTCGATTGGACAGATTTTTTATTTTTTAGATTGGCACAAATAAATGAAGTGGTACCTTGTCACAACTGATTTTTTGGTGAACAATCAAATGCTGCTAATTAAATGTTACATAGCTATGTCCATCCATTGTCTATGCTGCTTATTCAAACCAGGGTGGTGGGATGTTATATAGTTACAATATATATTTGCATTCTTAGTAGTAAAAAATATTTATCTAAACGTTATTAAAAAAAAAAAACCTTTGCAAATACTTTTTGATTTTGTGATTACAGGTCAAATTGTTAATAGCAAATATTGAATATAACAATAAAACACATGTAAAGCATACAGATATAAAATTGTGCTAAAAAACTGCTAAGGGAGTGAAAAAGTTGTAAACAAAGGAAATTTATACCATTGAGCCCAGAGGGTTAATGAAGAGTTGTTATGGTGACTGTGCTCGCTTCTCTCCTTGGAACTTAAGAGTAGAATGCCGAATGTGAAATTACAAAGAAAATGAAAACATCAACCTGTACAGTGTAGACTGTGTCATCATTTTGCCTTGCTTCCTCTGGACCAGAAAACCTTACCAGTTCTGTTAGGGATTTTTGCCAGAACATTGAACTTTACCCTCAAGCAAGTTATTGTCATTACCTCACATAACAAACCAGACCATTTGAGAACACATGAAGCTTTGTGTGATCGTTAGTACCATCACCTCACATCAAGCATGTTCCAGTTTCCAATCTCAGCTAGGGGGGATTTCTGTATGCATGAATGCTCGCCATCTTTATGGGTGTAAGGTGCATTATTCAACTGAAAAGCAAAGAAGAAAATATATAATCTGCTCTTTCATTTCTACTTATTTTAATGAATCCAAATCAGGGTAATAAGGCTGGACCCTATCCCAGCGTTTGGCTGAGAAGCAAGGTATACATTGCCAGTCAACCATAGGGCAAGATAGAGCCAAAAGATTTATTGTTAAACCTAAGTTTGGAGACACCAATGTACATAATGTTTTTTTGAATGAGGACGGCATAGTGGTGTTGTGGTTAGCACCCTAGCCTCACAGCAAGAGGACCATGGTTTGAGTCCCTGGGGGACTGTGATCTTTCTGTATCAAGTTAGCATGTTGTCCCTGTGTACGCGTGGGTTCCCTCTGGATACCTTGGCTCTTCCTACTGTCCAAAACATGCATGTTAGGTTAATTTGACACTCTCAATTGCCCCTAGCAATTGAGAAAATGCACATATGTAGCTGTTTGTCTCTGTGTGGCCCTGTAATGGACTGGCAACCTACCCTGGATATAGCGGTACAGATAATGGATTTATATTTTGATGAGAGAATCCACACAGGAAGGCCCCAGCCAGGATTCTGTCATTAGCGGGGTATTGTTTAGATTTTTGGTCTTATTTCTTAGTTATGTTTTCAATGCTTTAGTTCCTGTGTTTCATTTTAGTAGCCTTATGTCTGTCTTGGTTTCTGGTTTCCTGTTTTACTCTAGTGTCTTTTTTCGTTTCCCTGTGTTTTCCCATGGTATCTTAGTTTACTGTACTTCTCCAAGTTTCTGGTTTTCGTTCATCTACCTCCACCTATGTTTCTCAGTGACCTGGCTTTTATTTCAATAATCACACACCCCTCTATAGAAGCATCTAGATAATTTCACACAGTGCCAGATCCTTAATCTCATAATATCAGAACTTTGTAAACGTCATATCTCCATCTTGATTTCCTTCCATCTGCCCCTAGTCCTTTTCCCTTTCGGCATTCCATTGAGTTCCTTGGTTTTGTTAGTTGTAGGTTTTCTTTTGGTTTGTTCCTAGCCTAGTTATCTCTGTATCTGGCTTCTGCTGTGCCTTTTGATGTTTTTTTTTTATTTTTATAAAAATTAGTTTTTCTTGAGTTCCTGGCTCCCTGTGTTCCCCTCCCTGGGCCCTGCAAATAGATCCTACCCTTCACCACCACACCGCCTTCCAATCCATGAAAGATTCAACCTGAATCTGACTTGCTTTGATGGCAGCATCAATTGCCACAACGCTGTGCTGTCCTAAGATCAGTTAAATCATATTTACCATACTGCTAGATTAAATAAACAACAAACCTTGCTGTTTACAAATTAAACAAATTACTTTTGCAATGTTTGTACAATTAATTCTAGAACACAATGATACAAATAATTATTTGATCTAAGAGCCAAATCATTGCCGTCAAAGAAAATCAAGATGGAAAGACAAAAAAAATCTGAAGCTTTTGCAGAAAAGGTTTTTTATTCTGTGAAAGTTTTACATTTTCTCAAATTAGGCAAAGATCCATGATAATCCTCAAATGGCCTACTCAGACCAGAGGGTGTTTCTAGCTTTGTAAGAAGAGCAGTTGCCATCTGGAGGGTCTTTGAGTTCAGACCCAAATGTTTTGTTACTGATGCCAAATCATGCAAAACTTAAAAATTCAGTAGTTTGTGACTATGAAAACATGTGACTTATGATTGTTAATCACCAGGAACAGTGGGGGGTCAAGACCAATACAATGTGAGAGAAATGTTTCTGGAGGGTTTCAAACTGGAGGCTTTCATGTCAAAATCATGAAAAAGTAAAAAAGTAATGCAAATACAAAACTAATACGACTCCTATTATAGAAAACCCTATACGTATGTTGGCAAACCTAACTGTCAATCAATCAAGCCCATATTTAGGATTTCTTTGCCCCTGGTGTTTGACAAGGCAACGCTCCACAAGCTAATGTTAGTGTAAAAAATGGTGCTAGATGTGGCACCTGAAAGGACTGTATAAGGGCTAGTTTGTGGATAAATAGCAAACGGCACAGGTTGTACGGCCAGAACAGATGGATAACTCCAATGATGACGCACACACACTCTTTTTAGGGAACACGTCACTGTGTGAACCGTGGTTTACTAAAAGAATTAGAAAACAGACATACAAATCTATGAGTTATTTAGAACAAACACAAATGCACAGTATTAATGAATAAAGTAAAATATATACAAATATATACAAATATATACATGAGTGAAAATGAATGATAAATGCTGAGAGCAAATATCTTAATCTGAGTCATAATATGCAATTGCCCCCAGCAACTTGCACAATACAGAGTCATTGATAAACACGGGATGTGTTGTGAGGAAAATGCGCACTGCCCCTTTAAGAGGAGCGAACGTAACGCTCTGCGTGCCTGCACGCACAGAGGAGCGCTCCGCTCAAAACAAACACACAGACCTGTGTCGCTACTTCTCCGCTGGAGAAGTACACAAAACAACAAATCTATAACACTCTGAGTAAACCGTGGCATAGAAAAACAGTAAGCGTCATTATTGAAGCACACCCGCGCTGTCGTCGCGATATTACAATGTAACAACACGAGCGAGTGAACAAAACAACGGCAACTTACGTTCTCAGAGACGCACGGTTTAACAGAGAATATGGACATTGGAGTCTGAAATGTCCGTGGTGATGAACAAAGAAGTTGACTCCTGAATTAACGGGTCACTTGGGTCACTCTGCACTGACCTGCGCACCTTCGATCCTGTTATAAAACAGGTTTGTGACGCTATGGCTATGCAGATGAGCTCGTGTCCAGCTCGTGCTCAAGGGTCTTGACCAATCACAGGAGGTCACAGCCCCCCTGAGCATGCACTCAGAGCGTGATCAGTGACGGCCAGACACCTTGACGCCCAAATTCTGAACAGTTAGTGAAAACAAACATAAAAGCCATAAAACCTCTCTGCTTCAAAGCACATTCATCCCCATGGTTGTGTGAGGTAGTTAGGATCACAACAATTTGACACTGATCAAATAAAAGAATCTATTGTGCAGCCACCCGACAGAAAGAGGAAGGGTGGAAGATAAAGGAAGACAGGGAACAGAGACTGGAATCATTAAATAAGGTCAGGCTTAAGTGAGAAGCACATTAAGGCAGTGCTCGAAATACAGATGAGGTGCAGGATCAGCACTACAATGCCACTGATTGACACCTAAGTTGATGGGGAAGAAGGAGGCAGCCATAGTGTGTGTATGTGAGATACTCTAGCTTGCTAATTGTACATGCACTAACAAAGGTGGTAGTGGCTGACATTGAAGCAACATGTCTTGTTCTTCCCTCCGGGTGGAGAAGGAAAGCATGGAAAATAAAGGGAGGGGGTTATGAAGTGAAAAGAGTGAGATAATTCACGGTTCGATTTTTTTAAACCCCTCTATCCTTATTCCGCCTGCTAATTTACAATGCTCTCTTGATTCAGTAGGGGGAAACAAGGAAGTTGCAGGGATTGTAATTTCATATAACAACATTTTGCCAAACAAATTAGACCTGTCTGGCAGTGTAGTAGTGCTTTGAAGTACATCAGGTACAGATGCAGAAAGGGGAAAAAGGAAAAGCAGCTTCCTTCTAACAGATGGTGGCAGCGGAAAAACTCTAATATACCATCCATTTTCTGAACTGCTTATTCCCAAATGGGGGGGACTGAAGCCTATCTCAGCATTCAATGTACCAAGCAAGGTACACCCTGGATGGTTCGCCTGTCCATTGCAGGGCAATGTCCTGCAATGGACGAACAACACCCACCCCACACACCTCACACTCACTACTAAGGGCCATTTGAAATGTCCAATCAACCATACATGCAGGTTTTCAGACGGTGGGAGAAAGTCAGAGAACCCAGAGAGAACCCATGCAGACACAGGGAGAGAATGCAAACTCCACACAGTAAGGTCCTGGTTCCCCCGGGGACTTAAACCGAGAACCGTCATGCTGTGAGGTAATGGTGCTAACCACCTCGCCAAAATGTTCTGTCGCCTGGACCTTGCCTGGTCTTCTTGCTGAGAGCTATTGTTTTATTTCGTCTTTAAAACTGCCAGCCTTGTATTCCATCACTGTGAATGAAGTGTAATTTATTGTCAACGCACAACTATGTATATTCACCCAGCAATAAACTCCTAAATCACTCTAGACTAGGCTTTGAATATTTCACCACATAATTGGAGATTTAACCTAATCTAGGGGCAGGGAAGCTCGTCTTCTGTTTCCAATGAGGTAAACTCAAAAGCCACGTAAGGATCCAAACGCTTGTAATAATATGAAACTACCACTGATCCAATATAAGACTTTATCTGAAGCCCAACTGCCACTCCAACAAAAAACAAACCTTGTATCATAACTGACATCATAACTAATGTGGTTCCCCAAAATCTATGTGGATTTTGCCTCAACACAGACTGTTTATTTGGTAAATCAAGTCTAATAAGAGAAGGGATGGGATGGGACAGGAATAGGGTAGTAATTATGAGCCCTGGGATGATATTGAAATTAGAAAAAATGCACAGTTATGGAGCAGGTAGCAATGAGACAACGGAAGCCACAGTGTAGAGCTGCATGCTTCAAAGTTTGCTCCATTTATCATCTTAGCTCTGAAATGTACTGTCAGCCCCTGAAAAGAGTTCACCACAACAACAAGAGGGATATTTCTTATATTGTGGCTGCCATTTTTTTATTTTTTATTTAATGTTAACAGTATTTGACTGGGAGATTTCTGATGCTAATTCCATTGAATCTACCAAACCACACATGCACCTTCTCCATTTTTGTTCCAAACACTCCCCTCAGAAGAATGTTTCTTGAGTGCTGCTGTCAGTGACAGTCTTCTCCTGTCCATATACAATTAAGTTTTAAAAACAGATTGGATATTGTCACCTCCCAGTATATCGTCCCAAAGGCCAAACCATTTGTGTACAAAAGCATTACAGGCTTTGCTGATGTTAAGCATGCTAAGCTTTAATTTTTCCATAATGGGCAAGGTTTTCTTCATTTTTCTGCCCTGATGTGTCCAGTGGGAAATCAATATATGTATAATCAATTCATTCACTTCTCTCGGGTAACTCTCCACCAGTGCATATTTTAAAGGTTATTTTCCTTTCTCATGGGACTCTTTCCTCTTTCAAGGTCTCAGAGAAATTTTCTCTCCCATCATGTTTGGCTTGAGGATTATTTGATACAGGTGCAGGTTCCTCTATGATGGGAGACAGACTTTACTCCTGATCCCAGACTCAGAGATGGGTATAAAATGCACTATGATTTGTTTTACTTCAGAGCGGTTTGGTATGTTATATGAACCACTTGTATGATCGTGCCTTTTGCTCTCACTTCATGAAGTTTTCCCTTTTAATACATTTCTATTTCTTACTTCCTCAGTTGGACTCAGACTTTTTCTTCAGAATACAATTTCCACAAAACCAGCTGAAAAGTTCTTCTTATAAGGCCCTATATTGGTTTGCATCCCCTCGTTGTCAGGCACTTTCAGCGGTGTAAAGTTAATTCTGATATCTAGGTTTGGTATGGTAGATTATACAGACCTTGCATGTCTTGACAATGTTTCTGAATCTTTTTTGGATTAAAAAAAGCAGATAAAGTTATAATTTGCATTCAGTCAGCAGACTTGTCAAATACCTCAAGGCAGCGAGTGGTATATTTCAATGATGACAGCAAAAATTGGCTAGGAAATTAGATGCATAACTCTTACTATAATATGTTGAAATAAAGGAGTCCTATTACCATTCCTATATGATTTGTTTAGTGCTCTTTTACTGTCTTCCCATCCCACCTAATGTCTAATAAATAAAGTCTTGGTGAGGATTAGTCTAAACAGTCAGCATCATACATCTGAGGTTTGAGGTCAAGAGTATAGCAGAAGAGAGAAAGAAGTGGCTTTTGTTTAGTTTCTGGTGTGTTCTAGGTTACGTTAGGAATCTCTTTTTGTTTCCTGTTTTGTTGTGATGTCTGTTTCCTGTGTTTTCCTGTGTTTTCCTGTGTCTCCCTACGAACTCCCTTCCCTCAATTCCTCTTCTATGCTGTGATATCAACTTTTTGGTTCATGTTGCAGGTTTCGGGTTTTTCAAGTTACGTTTCTAATTTTGTATCCAGCCTAGGATTCCTGTGTTCCTTTCACTTGAATCAATCCCTTCCCCCCCGGCAATCACATAGCAGATTGTATCAATCAAGTAAATTTGTAAAGAATGAAATCTTTTCAGCTCATCAGATATTACACATACCGTGGTATATTTGCCGAGTTGGTAAAGGGAGGGGAAGGTTTCCTGATGAGCCTTACGGATCTTTTCAATAATAGTCTCAAGCTCGACTGTCAGCTCGTAGCTCTCTGCCAATTCTGGCTTTGGACTCTCCTTTCTCTTCTTATTCCGATCATTTCGCACAGCTGGAAAAAACAAAGGATTTTGATTAGCATTGACAATTTAAAATGGATGAGTTTCCTTCAAAGCACATAAACACAAGGGAACTGGTAATGGCTGGCAGATTTGAATAAATAAAGCAACTTTTTAAAATCACACGTCATGTACAAGTTTGATCTGTGTTTGTGTCAAACTGAACTATTTTCCCTGTGTTTTTAATGTAATCACTCAATAGAAATAATTCAGACTTTGCGAAAACACAACCTATGATCTGAAACACCCAGGGAGAACAAGACATTTTGATAAGTCCCACGAATTGAAAATCATTCCAGGTAACCTCTGCTTGAATATTTTCCTCATAGTTTTTCCAGCAATCCTCTAGTCTAAGTAAAATAGTAACTGTGAGGAATAGTACATACCTTTATCCTGGCTTTATATTAGAACAACTGCCAGTCATTCAAAGATAAAGGTAGAAAGATAAAAAGTGATTTCATCCCTCTACTATACAATCTTTCCAGGGGTGGGCATCCGATGGAGTTTAACTAAAGGTTAGACCCATGTAGCCTAATGCTAAAAGAAACCGAATAAAATCCCAATAGCTAGTTTTCAGGCTTTACAGACCCCAGTGAAGATGTTAAATGTCATAACAGGAATGTTAGAAGGAGAGGTTCCAAGGAAAATGATCATTTTCCCACAAAAGAATATGTCAGAACAGCGTGTGTTTGCAAAGTTAAATCAGAATTAACCATAAAACACAAACAATTCTTCAGGACAGAACATACCAAAGTTGAGCATTTTGATCATGATACTAAGGTCCACATTTTTCAAAGTATTGAATAATTGGTGTGTTTTTACACGCTGCATTTGTATTAGTCTTAATTCTGTTATAGAACGTCCTGCTCTTGAGAGATTGTCTGTATCTGTATATGTTTTACACAGGACTGAGATCTTCAGTTACACAGTGCATGTTGATAAAAAAAAAGTGTCAAATGCTTTATTACCTGCAGCTCTTTGAACAATACAACAAAAGATAAGATAATTACTTAAAATGACATAAAAGAAAAAAACAAGAAGAGGGAATAAAAAAAGATGAGCATTAACAGTTACTGGTTGATAACTTTTATCAATATCTCCTGCCACCTTCAACAGGCAAGGGGGCGAGTTGTAAAGTCATGTGTCCGGTATCAGGAGGGATTGCAGTTCAGTTGAGCTAGGCATCCAAGAAATGGTAGGCAGATTTTTAAAGCTTTTACATAATTTGAGAGCTTTTCTTCAAATGTAGGCACAACGTCTGCTTTCCACAGCAGCAAATTAGTCACTTAGCACTTATCACAGAATACTTAAAATTGCTTTGTATTGAAGGACAACATTTAGCAGGAGAAAGGCAGTATCCAAACAGAGCAATATTGGGATCTGGCTGAAAATCCCAGTAAAACATTCTGGAGAACCACATACATATGTTACAACAGAAGCTACACAACTTTGGACAACAGTTTCAACATGACATATAATGTAAAGATTTAAATAGCTGCCATCTAAGAAACAGTTGCTCTATCATGAGGTGTTTTTTTGTTTTTTTATGTCTTCTTTCTCTTTGTTTCACATCCTTAGTGTCTTGCACTGCTTTTCTGTTCTTGTTTAAGTCCACAACTAGCAGCTCATTTTAAAACATGATATTATATAGAAGTGTTCACAAACTGCCCCTCACTGCAGATGAACGGCACACATGCGCGCAGACCAACACTCAACTGGAGCGGCATGCACAGTCACAAGCCAACAATTTTGTCCATGTGTAAATGTCAGAGAATGCTGTAATCAAACTAAAGAAATAATTACGGTATGCTGATTTGCGCTAGTATAATAGAGCACAGCTATAATCTACTCCTGCAAAAATTGTGTTGATAGCGCTTTAGTTCATGCAGTATTGGACAATATTCCCGCTCTGAAAAAGAAATGACAGCTGTGTGCAAAAAAAACAGAGAGCAAAAAAGTTGAACTTAAAATAATGTTTTTCTTATTCAAAACTGTATCAACTAGTCTCAAAAGATAGTGTCTATAAATTCCATCAATCCATCATCATTACCGCTTTTCCCTAATGGGGTTGCAGGGAGAACTGGAGCCTATCCCAGTGGTCAATGGGCGAGAGACAGGGTACACCCTGGCCTACAGTCTGCTAGTCCATCGCAGGGCCACACACATGACAAACAAGGACACACTCACATTCAGTCCCTAAGGGCAATTTGGAATGTCCAATCAACCTAACATGCAGGTTATTTGGATTGTGGGAGGAAGCTGGAGAACCCAGAGAGAACCCACGCAGACACAGGGAGAACATGCAAACTCCACCCAGAAGGGTCCTGGTTCCCTGGGACCCGAACCCAAAACCCTCTTGCTGGGAGATTGTCCTAACCACCATACCACTGTGCTGCCCCTGTCTATAAATTCTAATAAGATATCTAATAAGATCTCATTTAATAAGAGAATCTGCTAGTTTCTTTCAACCTTACAACACAACAGTCTTGTATTGCACTTAAATTGGTTTTACTGGCTCAAATGGGATTGTATCTTTTACGTTTCAAGTCACATTTGTTTTCTTTTTAAATTAATAAACTAATTAAAAAATGTGTTAATTTAAAATAAATTTCAGTCACGTAACTCTGGCTCTGAAGGAAAAACGCTTTGTGGATCAGCTAGACAGGTAGACTAGTGCTTTATGGCCCTCTTTCGCAAAAGCTTTTCAAAATAGGGGAATGACATGGAAACCTCCATGGACTTACCCGTCATATGTATGTAGCGATAGAAGAGTCTTCGCTTATGAGAAGAAGTCAGATCATTGCAGAGATAATTTTACACCAAAGAGGACACATTTATAAATGAAGAAAATATACAATACTTAAAATACTACACAATGTCCCTTTAAACAAGTCTGACAAGGAATCTTTGGAAGCGTCGAAGGGCCGAACAGTTAAATTTGTTGTGCATCCTGACTGACCTTGGAGAGGCATTGCTAAACTTTGGGTGACGCATGAGCTTAATGGATCTAGGTCAATTAAAGAATCTCTGATGCAGCTTAGAGGAAGCAGGATTTCATGTTGCTGCTTGTTTAGTAGTTGGATTAGTTGGATATTAACACTGGCTGGTCAAAAAGATCATTCTCTGGACTCGAAAGGACGTCTACAGGCACTCTGATATCTCTACCAACAAATATTTATTTATCTGTGAATTAATGCCACACATTCATCAGTCGGATCTTCGTCAAAAGGATGTGCCATATTTGTTGTATTTTCAACACCTTTTGTTTTTTTAATGTTTGCACAGAATTACAATAAAACTCTCTTTGTCATGTGGGTGGGTTTTGAGGGGAGGACTCAGGTGCGGAGATGACGGAAACAAGGTTTATTGCAACAAAAAGTGGAAGTCCAAACAAAGTACAGATCAAAGCTGTGGAAAACTGTGAGCAAAGTATCAAAGCAAAGCAAACAAGACTGTGGCAAAGTAACAAAATAACGATTAACAAAACTGTGACAAGACTGTGACTGTGGCAAAGTAAAAGACTATGGCAAAAGCAAACCTGGCGTGGGGGTGACGATGGACGACGAAACAAGACGGACAAGACGAACAAGAACGCACTCGCACAAGACAAGGGGAAACGAGGACTATTTAAACACATGAGGGAGGGGAACCCCAGGTGTACACAATAGGTAATCAAGACAAGACGAGACACCAGACGTGACACTCTTGACTGAAGGAGGAAATTAAATGGCTCTGGCATACTGAATAGTGTCAATAACACTATTAGGGAGCCCAGCCGTGTTCAGGTTGAACCACTTATGGGCCACGCCCACAGAGCTAACCTCTCTGGATGGGGGTGGGAACCCCCCCCCCCCCCATGCCTGAGACAGCAAATCTCTGCCTGGTGGTAACGGCCAAGGTGGGCTGGACAGAAGTTAAAAAATCCCTGCCAGCCAGTGCTTTCCTTGCCCACATGGGGCTATCAGGATCATAGACAGAGCCCCTTCCATCACTCTGGCAGAGTTGGGGGAATTAGAGCTACAGGGGGAAACACATAAAGGAGCTTTCATGAACACTAGTTTCTACACCCAGAATGAACTGTCTTCCACTATGTGTCCAGAGACATTTATCTCCTCCTTCAACTCAACCTGTTCATTGATCTTGGACTCTATTGCTCCATTTCGGTCCATCTCCACCAGGCTGATCTGTTTTTTATTCTGTTAAGCACTTTGATCCGCTCCAGCTGTTGTAAAGTGCTATATAAATAAACATTGATTGATGGATTGAGTGTCTTTGGCCACCTGTGTGCCAGGGCAGCCCTCTGATCGTGTAGATCAGAACAGAGAGAGAGAAGAGAGAACAGGGGAAGCTGACCGCTCTCCACTGTTGTCATCAGTTGCCTGACCAAATCGTGACCATATCTGACTAGCCACTTGGGGGGTGAAGCATCCAGTCTGCATAGAGGGGTTTCCCATGGACAGTAGATCTGCCTTGTAATTGAGAACACCCAGTACATGAATAGCCCACATGAATAGTATGTGCTCTCTGTTCCAGACTAGATATGCGTGAAAACATCTGCAACTATGGATACTTTATATATTTTTAAATTCTGTTCCAGAATTTCCTCAAAGAGGAAATTTCCTCCAGTATTGGCGAACTTGCCTTGAGTATGGGAGTATATAATTTCCATTAAAAGTCGTGGAATGACATTGAATTGGAGCCTGTAGCCCTTCTCTTTCATTCTCAACACCCATTTTGACTGCCGCTCCTCACAGCCGGTGTGTTGGCGCCTTGTCTGGGCTGTGGCACACAACGCACACGCTTGGGCAACACCTGCGCGTGCGCATGGGCTGACTGTATTATCACAAAAAGATTGATTTATTTTTTAACATATTTTTTTAATTTATTGTCATAAACATGTTTAAAGGCACCCTTGGCACTCTGCCCAGGTGCCCTCGTCAGGACATATTTATTACAGAATGTGAGGGAAACATGCCTGTGCAACAACACTGCAAACATTGGACTTTCTCTGGGGTGGGCAGCGGAACATGCATGCACTTTGTTTGGAACGAGTCCTGTTGAACCAGCTCTGGAATGGAGTGGGATGGGGAAAGAGCGGCCCATAAACAGGGATAACTAGGCTCGCTTTCCACCAGAGGAAAGGCTATCAGGCCGGCCGAATCTTCCTCCTTCCCATCACAGCGACAGGTGGAGGCGGTAGAGGTGCTGTCAGAGGACTTGGCTGAGGCGATTATTTCCTAGTCCATGGACTCCTGGGACCTCTGGGGGCCTGAGTTTCTTTCTGAGCTTTAGGCACCTTGGGGATCCTGAAAGCAGGGATCGGTTGACAGGCAGCCTGCATGTAGGACTGGCCCTGCCGGAGCGGTCGGCTGAGGCTCCCTCAGCAGGCAGAGATTCAGCACTTCATCATCCCATTTCTTCTCCTCACATTTCTTCTGCATGTAGGTGACAGCAACCTCGAAGAGACCCTGAGTGACGAAGGGGGTGTCAAGGAGCTCCTCTTTCTCCTTGGTGGTTAAGTTGGTGAGCAAGAGCATGCACGCTCTCTGGTGGACAACCATAAGGCCTATGGTTCTCCCCGTAGCCTGTATGGTTACTCTGTGGAAACTGAGGACATGGTTCGTTATAACACAGAATTTCCTCCCACAGAGTGGAGTTTGGTTTGTTGGTCATGTCCTCCTCCAGCTCTGCCTGGTAGGCAATCAGCATTGAAGAGGCATTGAGGGCTCTTGTCAACAGAGCCCCTGCCTTGTAGCACTTATCTCTTCGTTAGTATAGTGTCAAATGTACCCAAGTGTTAAGCGGGAGACCGGGTATCGATTCCCTGACGGGGAGATACACATGTTACTTTGTAAGTCGCTTTGGATAAAAGTATTCAAGGCGTAGTATGCTAAATGCATAAACATATCTGTAAGGCTAGACTCAAAACTGTCTGTCTTTTGCTGTCAAAGCGGGACTTTATGACCTCTGTTGGACAGCTGGCCACGGGATGTTGAGTCTTAAAGCCGTGCGTTTAGACATGTTCTGCATAATCAAGATCCAGAGGATATGATGGCGGAGGTAAGTTACCACTGTTGACAGCAGGGGGCTTTGCAGCCCCGTGAACGCCACTGACGAAGATGGAATCTTC
Organism: Menidia beryllina; assembly: GCA_013363375.1. Lineage (NCBI taxonomy): Eukaryota > Metazoa > Chordata > Actinopteri > Atheriniformes > Atherinopsidae > Menidia > Menidia beryllina. The sequence goes on along the minus strand of JABUIW010000025.1, from coordinate 6,392,785 downwards.
CTCTTCGTTGTCCGACATCAAGAGCTCAGAGTCCGCCAACTCTTCGTCAACATCTCTTCCAGCATGTAGGAATCAGAAGCAGCAGTGCCTATGCCATCCTCGTCCACCACATGCAGCAGGGAAACGGGGGCCAAGAACTGGAGGCTTGCGTCCACCCTACTCGGGCCAGCTGTGGATGCCAACGCCTCAGGCATGTTTGCTCCTCCCTGCACTGTGGCTGCTTCGCTCATCTGAGGGTCTCCCCCCCTGACATGTTGGCCTGGCCAAGTGGTGAAGCAGTTTGCAGGGCAAAGCTGTGCAGTCTGTAGACGTTAAGGCAGCCTGTGCATGGTGTAAGCCCCGACACACCACACACACAGGACGAGTGTGTTTATGTCTAGCGGGGTTCATGTCCCTAGGAGCTTGTGCAGCTACTGGACTATTGAGAGATACAAAGTTGTGCTACTTTATACACTTTATTTTAAGTTATTTCTACCCGCAATGTATAGCCAGGTTGCTGCTATCGGGTATTACTATCTGTCAGCCGTAATGCTAGCAATGCTTCGTTGTTTCAAGTAGTGAGACTTTGTGTAGGAGAGTATTGCTACTCCCCAAGGCTTTGTTAGTATTGTTAATAAACAGATAGTATAGTATTGCTACTGTTTTTGACAACCGTACGTTTGGGAGCAGAGTGGCCAAGTCTCTTGACTGTTAAACTAAGCACCCAGTAGGACAGTTTTTTATGCTTCTTTGAGAAATGAGAAGAGGTTTTTGAATGACAAGTGAAGCTATCAGTCTATCATATAGGAGGAGGGTCCCATACCCTCCTGCCATAGACTGTCACTTTTGCCAGCCAATCAGGGCTGGAGTAATGTTATTTGAGCTTCTGATGAGGTCATGCAGGAGCCATTCCCCAAAGTGAGACACGAAACAAATGTTATTAAAGAGGGAGAGAATGGGAGTATGTTGCTATGACAACAGACACAGAGGTTGTCTCTTTGTGAAACAGAAAACTCAGTTTCCGTCATTTAAGAGTTAACAAACTCCGAGTTTTCATAAAACCTGCATTATCAAACGGACCCCAGGTTATAGCTCTCTCAATCTGTCACGGGACAAGGGAGCATTCTGACCCACATGCAGTAGCCACT
>JABUIW010000025.1:6350410-6370849 GCA_013363375.1 Menidia beryllina | reverse complement strand
CAGTTTTGTTTTGTGGTGTTTTCTGTTTATTTATTTGTGTTGTACTTGCTGCTCTCTCTTTTTTAAATTGTCTATATACTTTTTAAAACAATTTTTTATTATTATTCACATGTTCTTGTACAGTAAGAAGGAAAGATGTGGGTTATTACTGATTTGTAGCATAATTCTGTAGGATTGGGGAGGGCTGGGGAAGGGAAGGGAATGAGGGGTTGTTTTTGTAAAAATGAAAAAAAAAAATTATTTTCATTATTTTCATTGTTTGTACTTGACCTTGTCACATGAATAAAAAATATTAAAAAAAAAAAAAAAAAAAAAAATTTTTTTATCCCCCCCCCCCCCCCCCCCTCGCCGAGCGCGCGCGCTGACATGCCGTCACTGCGCCCCTTGTCTCCGATTTATTTATGTTTTTATTTACGTTGTTTATGATCATTAACAAGACGTTAGCATTGAACTGCTAGCTGCGGCCAACAGCTAATAATAACATGCTAAAATGAATCAAGTACATATCCAAGTCCGCCCACATGAAGTCGGCCATTTTGATTACGTCACCAATAGGAAGATCCCAAGCAAGAAAACCCTAGTTGCTTCATGGCAATATAGACATTAATTTAAAAATAGTTAAATTAATTTTTCAAACACTTAATTAAACTCTAAAATAGTGGATGTTAAATAGGTTTGTACAATAAGTGTAAACAAATTTAACCAAACAATATTTATTTCTAACAATTTTCTCTCTCTTTTCAGAGGAAGCATCCAGGCGTTCTTCTGAAACGCACGTTTAGTCCATCTGATACTCGGGAAGATGACCTGGCAGGCAGTTCTACCCCAGCAGCTACTCAACCCCCCTTGAAGCAAGCAAGGATCACACCAGCGTTCAATGTGTCACAGGAACGTGTAAACAAGCTGGTATTCGATTTTGTGGTTGATGATGTGCAGTGCTTTTCAGTGGTGGAGCAGCCATCATTCCGCAAGCTGGTTCAAGGTCTGAGTGGTGGAAAAAAACCAATGTGTCGAAAGACTTTAATGCAGCGGATTGATGAAGAGTTTGCCATAATGAAGCAGTCTGTTATGTCTAAACTCATTGATGTGGAGAGTGTCTGCACCACAGCAGACATCTGGTCAGCCCAAAACCGTAGCTACTTTGGAGTTACATGTCACTGGATAGACAAACACACATTAGAGAGGTGTTCTGCTGCTTTGGCCTGCACCCGCCTTAAAGGTCGACACACATATGATGCAGTTGCATCTAAACTGAACGAAATCCATGCAGAATACAAAATTCAGACCAAAGTCAGATCCACTGTCACTGACAATGGCAGTAATTTCGTAAAGGCGTTTAGGGAATATGGTGTTAGTGAGGAGGAAGATGATGGTGGTGATTGTGTAACATTTGTAGATGTTAGTACTCTTCTTCAAGAAGAGGAAGATGAGCAGTTTTTTCTTCCAAAACACCAGCGCTGTGCAGCTCATACATTAAATTTAATAGCTACTAATGAGGTTCACAAGGCAGGTGGGAATGGGCCATCACGCAAGTTGTATAGGTGTGCAACAGCAAAGTGCTCGTCTATCTGGAACAAAGCACATAGATCTTCATTGGCTGGCGAGGCAATTCAGGAGATTGCAAAAATGCAATTCATTGTCCCATCAATAACCAGATGGAGTTCAGAATTCAGGGCCATCTCAAAAGTTGTACAACTTTCAGAAGAACAGCTGAGGGCCATTTGTGATAAGCTTGATGCACCAATGTTCCACCCACAAGAGGCTGCATTCCTCAAAGAATACTGTGAGGCTCTGCAGCCTTTAGCGTCAGCAATTGACATTCTCCAGGGTGAGAACAAATGTTTCTTAGGATTTGTTGTCCCTACTTTACTGAGCCTGAAGGCAAAGCTGTCTGATAAGTTGCCTCATGTCATTTACACAGCACATATTATCACCACCATCATTGATGCTGTAGATGAGAGGTTTGGATCAGTGTTAGCCTGTCATGAAGCACAAATGGCAACTGCAACATTGCCAAAGTTCCGTTTATGTTGGCTCAGCCCTGACAAAAGAAATGAAATGAGAAGAAAGCTGCTGCAGGAAGCTGTTGCACTAGAACAACAACAACAGGGTCCAGTTGAAGTGACAAATGATGACACTGCAAGATCTGATGATGAGTTTTTTGTGTTTGGAAATGACACATCTAGTGCATCTGACCATACAACTTATGATGAAGTCAGGAAGTACTTGGAGGATTCAGATAACAGCATTAAATCACTTCAAGCATTTCCCATCATTAAGCATCTTTTTATCAAGTACAATACCACATTGCCATCCAGTGCTCCAGTAGAGCGCCTCTTTAGTCTAGGTGGCAAAATTTTGACTCCATCTTGAAACAAAATGACCGACAGCCACATGGAGCAGGTCCTACTGCTCCGTTACAACAAGCAGATTTGAGATTTACTTAATTCTTGACATTAAATGACACTAAATCGCGGTGTCCAGAGTTATAATGCTGCTACACTCAGGTGTATTTTGTTTCAATTGCATTTGTTTAACTCATTGACTGCCAGCCATTTTCAGAACAGAGAGTCGCTCACTGCCAGAGTTTTTTGAGAATTTTGACTGATTTTTCAAGAGCCACAGAATAGTTTGTGCTTTGACTATGTAAACACCGAACGCACCAAAAGAAAGAGCAGACTCTCTTCTTTCATCAGGAAAAAAGATTTTGTTTCTACCTTATTCCGTTCTTCCTCGACGTGCGTCTCACCGGCGCCATTTCTCTCATAGCGAACCATTGCGTTTGTTTTTATTTGCTTACAATCTATGCTAATCTCCCATCAAAAGTGGCACAGCTACCTAGAGGGTAAATTTGTTAGTCCATACTCTGTCTAGAAGCCGATATTTACGGAAAAACTTTCGCCGATCGTCCCCCAAGTCACTCGCAATTGAAAAACATAAAAGACGTCTATAGACGTCTTTGGCAGCGAACGGTCGGATTTGAAAAGACGTCTATAGACGTCTTTGGCAGCGAATGAGTTAATTGCATTGCGTGTTTAAATGCACATTTTAAGTTACTTTACTCTTGACACTACGCTGTAGTGTCCGAAGTTGTTTTGCTTGTCTAACACAGTGATTGTGTGATTTTGGAAAACTATTGTTTTTACCATTTTGATTTTGAATGATATGTTGCAAACACTTGTATTTTTGTCAACATTCCATTGACTGTTAAATGTTCAAAGACTAATTTGACTACCCATCATCCATCTTAATTCTTGATGCACTGTATTGTGCCGTGTTTCATTTTACAAGCAAGGGTGTGCAAAGAAAAATCAAGAAAATAAAATGTGGTGTAAAAGTCTTACTTTGCTTATTTATTACTAAACTAAAGCACTTCATTGTCATTGCACATGTATGAAGTAATGAAATGCAGTTTGGCATCTAATCAAGTGCAACGTGTGCAGATTGTACAGCATGCAGTATTTAGAGATAAAATGCAGTTATTCACAGCTAGGGTAAGGAAAGATGGTTGATATATATGTGCAGCAGAATAAATAAATTACCCCTAGGGAAATGCATGTATGTGCAGAGCCACTGTAGATAGGGCTGTACAGGTGCGAATTGAAGAGGAACACTGTACAAATGTTGGGATGGTACAGTAAGGTATGGATAGAGGGAAAGGAAAGACTGGTCTTTGGGAAGAGTTCAATAAGGTGACCGCTGTAGGAAAGAAGTGGTTTCTGAACCTGCTTGTGTTAGTCTGCAAACTGCATAAATGGTAGAGCCTGGGGGAGGAGCAGAAAAGAGTATGGCCCGATGAGAGGAGTCTGAGAAAATCTTACATGCCTGGTGCTGGCATCTCTTCTTGTGGACATCCTGTGATTGCCTGTCAGCAGTTCCCTCTCAGCTTAGTGCTTTTTAAGGTTCACATTCAGTTCTCAAAAATTAAATGTTGAACATGGGTCAATACTCATTAAAACCTTAAAGTAATCAAAAAGTAATCAAAAGTAATTAGTTACATTACTTTTTAAAAGTAATTAAAAAAGTTACACTACAATTACATTTTAAACAAGGTAACTTGTAACTGTAACGGATTACATTTTTAAAGTAACTTACCCAACACTGATTATGATACAATATTTTTGATGATCTCTCTTTCAAAAATGACATGATGCTTGATTGATAGAAATCAAAATCAGGAGGAAATCCATAAGTCAAAAAAGATGGCTTGATCATTGTCAGAGCTAGCCAGTGTTCTCCAGGCACGTTCAAAGGATGAGTGTTCACAATAAAATAAGCAGGACCTCTCTAAGTCTGTGAGTAACGGCAGCTGATCGCATCAGCACACATCGTAAAATAAGTCCCCCAACAGGTGATGCATGAGACTCTTAAGCTGGTGATTATTCATGTTTTAATAAAAGTCCACCAGCACCTGTCTTTTTGAGTAGATTTACAATCATAACACGTGTACACTATGAGAGGGGTGGTGTGAGGCAGCGGCGCCTTAAATCTAATTTCCAGCCTCAAATTCCCGTTAGACATGCAGCTTCCTCGTCCGGTTAAAGACAAACAGGGAATACCCGGTTTTAAATTCCTCACGAGAGCTGCTCAGTGGAAGGTCTTTTAAATGATGACCTTTAGAGGTGAATATGTTGTAATTTTCCCCGACTGAAATACCACTGTTGAATTGGGGTGGAAATGTTTTAGCTGGACCTTGTTTGTCATCCTTACAGAGAGCCAGATATTCTACATCCATATGCCTAAAGTTGAAAGGTGACAGATCCCTCTTCCCTGTGAGGGCCTCATGTTGCACCATCCCTATAACGATGTCTTTTTGCATGGTTCCCAAAAAAGGATTCTCCTGAGTACATGTCCTACAATTTTCAGGGATAGAATATGTTTTCACATTCAGACGTGAGAGTGGGTAGAGGAAATTTCCTCTCATCAAGGCCGAGGCGTGCCCGAGGTGATTGGCCGGTGACACTGAAACTTTTTCCAAAAAGGAAAGCGCCTAAAATCCTCTGTCAAAAGGTTGAATCATGGGCACCCATGAGAGAGAGTGCGTCATTGGCCCTCGTTAGTTTAACTCTCATATCCAATTCAAGAGGAGTCTTTCGCAGAAAAAAATATCTCCATGAATTGGACCCATCAGATTAACCTCTCTCGAGTTAGCTGTGAAAGAGGCTCTTTGATTCATCCCTCTGTTTGGGCCATTAGCCACAACAATGGAGTCTGCAGTCTCTGCTGTGTCTTTGTAAAAGAGATTGCTTTTTTGAGTCCAAATGCAGCCTGAGGTAATCCATTAGGTTTTCACATTGCAGCTCACCTGTTGTTCTTGAGTTTGAACACTATTGGGTTCATTGCCTAAATATTTTGATGGCAAGCTGAGCACTTTCTTTCCTAGTGTGTCTCCAATCTGTAATCGTTGTCGTGTTGCTATTGGTAACTTGACGCACTCCTTCTGGTCATGTGTTCAGCTTCAATCATTCTGGGAGAAAATTTTTAATTTTTTTTCAACAGCTTTTGGAAAAAAATGGGATCCAGAACCTCTTATTGCCATCATCGGGGTCTCTAGTGCTTTGCAACCAGCCACTAAAAGTGAGAAAAGGGCTGTTTTGTTTGGTATGGTGATTGCTAAAAGACTGATTTTGAGATTTTGGAAAAAGGACTATGTGCCCACATTTGATTTATGGTTGGGAGAACTAGCAAATACTCTGCATCTGGAAAGACTGAGATACTATAACGAGGATAAGGTCAATGTGTTTAAGAAAATATGGGATCCTGTACTAAAATTCCTTCAATGAAAAAGTGTGTATGACATACCCGTTACTGTTTAATACCCTGTATAATTGTTCCTTTTTCTTTTCTTTTTTTTTCGCTCTTGGGGAATGGTTTGGATCAATTTGTGATGTTTTCAACATGTTGTCTTGACTGTGTAAGTGTTATATGATGTGCTGTTCTGTACAGGTAAGGGATGGGTGGGGATTTGATCTTTTATGTTAATTTTTGTATATCCTTTTGGAAAATTCAATAAAAAAAAAAAAAATTAAAAAAAAATATTTTGATGGCATTCTATTGAGAAAGAGGTCAGGGAATATGTGGAAAGTGTCATTTTGGATATCAACCCCCTGCCAAAAGGGAATCACCTGGAAAATATTACAAAGAAACGTGGACCATTTGAAAAAAGCTGCAAATAAGAGGGGCAGACCTGTTCCAATGTATGAGCCCAGCGAGAAATTCTGGCTTTCAACACAGGTTTTACCTCTTCACCTTCTCAGTTCATGGCTCCATTTCCATTGTCCAAGGTCGTCAACCCTTCAACCTGAGGAGACGCAGACACACGCGTCTTCCCTGGTCCATGAAAGTACAGTACATCTCAGCTTCCACGTCAGTGGGGTGAAACCTATTTAAAGGCCCATGGTTCCCGCAGCCATCTCGTGTCACATGACTTCCTGTATTTTGATACGTAACTTTCCTGTCATTTCAGTTTATTTAGCCATAATTTTTGTGTCTCCCCATTTGGTTTGATTGGCTGTCCTGCACTGATTCGTTCCATCTTTTCACCATTCCGTGTCTGTGTATATTTAGGAGTCATCTTCTCCTAAAGTTAGGTTAGAAACTTCTTATTGCCTGACTCAAAAGACTTTTAATTTACAAGTTACAGTGTTTTTTTCTCTATCATACACATTCATCCACCAATGGACACATCAGCCAACAACAAGTTCAGTTTTTTGTGGCTAAATGTGCTTCAACCTGTGACCCATCAAGCCAGGAGTTTAAACATTGACGTTTCAAATGGTAGAAACCTTAGCACTTTCACCTCAAAGCAAGAAGAATAATGATTGAAATCTCTGCTGCAACTTTGCAATCAAGTTTATGTGTTCTCCTTGTATGGGTTGTCTATAAGTACTTCACAGTCATTAAAAAATATGCATTTTAGTAAATTGTAAATACTATTTCAGTTTGTTAGGGTTAGGCATATGATGTTTGACTGGTGCGACTACCAAATGACCATGCAGCCATGTTCAATTTCATGATATTTTTAAATCAAATACTTACACTCTTTGGACATTCCTACAGTGAAGCACTTCTGCAGGCGACAGAACTGACAACGGTTCCTCGTCACCTTGTTGATAATGCAGTTCTTTTCACGGTGGCATGTGTATACCATATTTTTCTGGATGCTTCGGCGGAAAAAACCCTGTGGAAAAAAAGATAGGAGGGGAGTGGTCTAGGTGAGGAATTGTGAATAGAACCACCCTAAAGACCTTTAATGAATACTAACTTCTAGAGCTGCCCATTTTCTTAAATATCACACAGGCCACTTGGGATTTTCCTGTCACTTAATATGTTGATGTCACAATGATATGCTTGCTGGGTTGTCTTTTCTCTGTCCCTGCTGAGAGCTCTGTGAAGCTTAAAATGGATTTAAAATCAGAAACAGAGTACTACCCGGGACAGCGTGAGAACCTAAAGGTATCAATTTAAGAGTGTAGTCATGCAACACTAACCAGGATTTGGTTCAACTATGGTGACAACCACCATGTCTGAACTTTAAGTTGTGACAATGAGGTCTTTCATGTAATTGCTTTCAATGTCATTCAAGGAACTTATTTTAATTGACTCTATTACTGTTTTTCAAATTTAAAATATGAGCAGTTGTAAGAAAAGGACAATGGAAGAGGTTGTGTTAATGTAACAGATCAGTGCACCATGATGCTAAGAGGTTTGCACGAATGCTTAACACTGAAATATTTTGAGTGGGCCCGACCTTGGCTGTGATTATAAATTTGACAGACTGGACAAGCGGCTGCCAATTTTTGCCCAGGATTCCAGACCTACGTCATTGCAAATTACTTCCACTGAAGGTTGACTGGGGCTGGAGCATCCCAGGCCAATTGTACATAGAGGCAGAGATGGGTGGAGTTCTTCAGAATCAGAAATCAGAAATTAGCCAAATGTACAAAGTACAGAGGAATTTGACATGGTATTCCAGCGCAACAGGACAGTTTAAATAACAAGTGACTGTAGAAGTGGTTGGAGGCTGGATATGTCCTTATTTATGATGGTGGCCTGGGGGAAAAAACTGTTTAGGTGCCTGGTGATTCTGGTCCTGATGGATCAGAACCTTTCGACCTGATGGGAGGCGTGTGAATAGGGAGTGAGCTGGGTCCCCCACTATCCTCCAAGCCCTCTGCTGGAATATTCTATTGTGCAGAACACACACAAGCTCCTGTTAGACGTCTGTGAGGTGGCTCGGCATGCGCATGATGCACTCCAGTCTATGAGGTGTGGGCAAAGGATGCAGGGAACCACACAGTGATGGAGGAGATGATGACAGTCTCAGTGGTGGCTCTGTAGAAGGGGGAGCAAACCTTGGGGGAGACGTTCATCTTGCGCAGCAGTCTGAGGAAGAACATCCTCTGATGAGCCCGCTTGATGGCCTTGGTCGAGTGTGTCTCCCACTTGAGGTCACTGGTGATGGCAGTGCCCAGGAACTTCAGAGTTCACCTAAACTGCAGAGCTGTTGATGAGAAGTGGGGGTGGGGGGTGGGGATGGCTGCGGAAGTCTATGACCATCTCCATCATCTTGTTGATGTTGAGCTTACGGTTGTTGCATCCACGCTGACACCATGTCCCTGTATGGCATCTAATAGTTTGCTGTGCAAGTGGTCTGGGAGGACGGTGTTGAAGGCCAAGCTGTAATCCACGAACAGGGCCCTGATGTGGGAGCTCGGCTTGTCCAGGTGCATCAGTATGTGGTGTAGGCTGAGGTTGATGGCGTCGTCAACAGAGAGCGATTTGCTTTTTAGGCAAACTGTATAGGGTGCCAGAGGGGGTCAGTGGTTGGTTTGAGGTAGGACAGGATGAGCTTCTCAAACTTTTCATGACCACAGATGTCAGGGGGACAGGTCTGTACTCATTCAGGCACGTTATCCTGTCCTTTGCAACTGGGATTATGATGGATGACAAGGTGGCACATGACATTCAGAGATGGACCGGTTGAAGATTTCTGAGAACACTGGTGAAAGCTGGGTGGCACAGTCCTTCAGGGTTGCTGGGAAGACGCCATCAGGCTTTCCTGGACTTCTGCCGGGTGAAGACCTTGATGACGTCAGCCTTTGTGAAGATGGGGGAGAGGAGACAAGAGAGGGGGGGGGGGGGGGAGTGGGGAGGGAGCCGGGGAGGTGGAGGGAGGGATGCAGTGTGTGAGGTAGTTATGGGGGGATTTGGTATGGGAGGTAGGGGAGGAAGAGACAGGGAAGGGGGGGGGGTTTAAGGTGAGTGGGGAGGGAGAAGGGGAGGGCTATTGGAGGAAGGGGTGCAGTGTGTGAGGGAGTTATGGGGCAATGAGGGATGGGATGGACAGCTCACAGTGCCTGTGTGAAAGGAAGGATTTGGGTAATGGAGTGAAGACAAAATAGGGGCAAGTGATCTCCCACCCAGGTGTAGAAGGTATGAAGAGGTCATCCTGGTGTAGAAGATCGTCAGCTAGTCCGGGGGAGGGGGTGATGGCAGGGCTTTTGCCTGTGTACCCTGTAATGGTCCTGAGGTACTCAACACAACTGTCGTTGGTGGCTGAATCAAGTCTGGCGCAATAGCGCCAGATCTAATGGCCCTCTTAAGGTCCTTTTTGGCCAGCCTGAATGTGTCCCTATCACCTTCTCTCTCTCTCTGCTCTTTGCGGCGTGTGAGCTCTCTGAGCTGCTTAGAGAACCAGACTTTTGGTTATTGTACCTTGTGATATTTTGGTTGGGAGGCAAACCTGCTCACAGAAGCTGATGTAGGAACATCCATTGTCAGTGAAGCAGCCGTTGTCATCCTCAGGGCCCGTCTCCCAGTCAGTAGACTCCATCCAATACTGAAGCATGTCCCTTGCCTCTGGAGTCCACCTCCTCACTGTAATCCTTGATGGTTTGGACCTCTTCAGTTGCTGCCTGTATGTGGGGACCATGTGAATGATGCAGTGGTCAGATTGTCTGCGGAGGGCACGGGGGATGGAGCGGTATGAGTTCTTACTAGTGGAGTAGAAGTGGTCCAGGGTGTTGTTGTCCTTCGTAGCACATGTCACCAGCTGATTGTAATTTGGCAGCCCCTGAGAGAGATTGCAGGGGTTGAAATCTCCCATCACAAGAACTACCGAATTAGGCTGAAAGGTTTCCACAGTGGAACTCCGTCGTGAAGCCAGGTCTCACTGATGAAAAGAACAGAGTTACTCAGGAAGTATTTGCCAGTCCGTAAAATGATGCCAATTTCGTCAATTTTATTGCAGAGAGATTGTGCGTTGGACTGGCAGATAGCAGGGAGCAGAGTACGATGTGCTCTTCTCCTCCACCTGTGCTGGGCTGGAAGGGACGCGCATCGTTTGGTCATGTTAGGTTTCCTCTGGCAACTCCCCAGTCAAACTCCTTGACTCTGGGCAAAAATCATACAATGATCCAGAAGCCCCAGTCCAGTAACCACCTTCAGAGTTATTGAGCCTGGAACTGCCTAAGCTGGAGGATATGCCTCATGTCCGTCACACTACTCCCTGGGTCCTGATGCTGGTGGCCACACCCCTAAAGTCCATCATGCACTTGTCTAGCAACCATGATCCTTAACATTTGCACCACCACTGCAGTGCACTGTGACAGCAGCAGCCAGCGCTTCACACCCTCCTCCACCTGCCACTGTTCCTCCCGCACAGCTGTCCGAGCCTGCATTTCCAACAGCTCAGCCACCAGAGTAGCGGTTCCCCAGGGGGCAACTAGATCATCACATACGTGTGAGATGGGCTTAGTGGATGCTCACCCTTCCAGATATAGCATTTCTTTTCCCTATCTGTCACCAGTATTGGTTCAGTCGTGCCCAGAGACCTGCCACAGGAGCCTCCTGCTAAACAGCAACTTGTCTTTGCAAACAACCTCAATCTCCACACATTTTCTCACTGGCTGGTTCAAGCTGAGAGTTTTTCCTGCAGCACCTTCACTTGAGCTATTTGAAGACGACCATCCCATAATTCACCACACATGTTCTCATGTGTAATTCTGCCTTGTCATTTGTTAGGACTTGCAGGAGTAACTTTTAGATTTACATCTTTGTATTTTATTAAGGAATCTTTATTTGATACTTTTGTCGGCGTTGTGCATTGTTCAGGTTTATATTCTCTCATGACACAGCATGTTTACACAAAACCATTAGGTACTTATTACAAACACAAAAAAAATAACTTTAGTTGATCCTGAAATAATCATAATGCCAGAGCAAAGAGGCTAAAATCATGGCAATGCACTCTCATTTATATGTAAATGTTAAAAATAATGCTACATCCCATTCAGAAAAACACCTTCCGTGTCATATGACACTGGGGCACAATGGCTCACTTTGTCTCTATGGGTTTTTGTTAAAAAAAAATCCTTGAAAACAGTTTCCTTCATTTATCAAATGTGTGCCCTTTTTGTTTCCGCTGTCATCCGATTCTTTTTTTCTTTCTACTCTGGTACTGCAGGATACAGGTCAACGTAAGATTGCAGACTGCTCAGATATTTTCCCGCAAGTTAATTCATTTGAAGCTTGAATGATAAATGTGCTACTCTGAAGCTTGAGCTAGGTATTGTACAAAAGTGTTTACTCAAAAAGAGTGCAATGGGAGATGCAGGAAGCAGCTATTGAGGTAAATAAATGACAGGATCCAAGGTTTCAGTAGTGCAGATAAAGCATATAAAACATCTACAACACAGCAGAGAGGGCCAGATCTGTGAAGTTCAATTTACCTAGTACCCATCAAACGGATGCAAAAGTAAAAAATGTTCTCTCTCTGTATGTGTTGGTTCTCTCTTGGTACTTCCACCATCCAAAAAGATGCATGTTAGGTTAATTAATAGCATGCCGAATGCAACTAGTTCAATGACACGAAAAGTTGCAAATCATTCAGGTTGATATTTCCACTTCAGGTTTCCGCATAAGTGTTCTTGCGCAAGACCCTGAGGTCTAAAGCTGCAGTGTTCTTCTAAATTGCTTTAAATAAAAATGTCTGCTGAATGCATAAATGTAAATACTGTAAATATTACTGGTGACTCTAAAGTGGAGAGAGTGTGTATCACGAAGACAAACATAAATAACAGAACTTAATCTATATACTGTATCCCCAAAATAAAAAAATAGGAAAAAAAGTGTTACTACAAAGGATGCACAGGTAGATTTTATATGCTTTTCAACAAAATTAAACACAATGAGAAGCAGAACTGGGGCATCATGGATCAGCCACCTGGGAGATGAGGCCACTTCCTCCCGGACAGGTAACTGTAATCTTAACCAAGATTATTATCCAACATCTTGTTATCTTAATGGGCTGGGGATTGGATGTCAAAGTATCAGCCTTGCATCTCTGGCCTTCTCATTTACAGATTAAAAAACGAAAGGGCTGCCCATCAATTATTAAGATACAATTCAACCCCTCATGTACCTGGCCTCCTCTTTCCTCCCACTCCCACCTCTTGCTGTCCCTACCATCAGCTGCCTGCTCAGTCTATGCTGTCGTCCCAGGTCTTCAGCCCAGGCCAGTGTTTTGTGTTGCTTTAGCATTCAGGACAGGCATGGTAGAGAGGCAGAGAAGCAGATTAGCTTTAGCTTTTAATTGTGTTGACATCTTTTGACTGCTGTGGAAAGTGGAGAGGACACTGGAGACAATGAAGGGAGTAGGGGCCAAGAAAAATGTGAAGGGATTGGGTGGGAAGCAGGAGGAAGAGGGAGCTGCGTGTGAAAAAGATGATTATTACAGAGAAAAACACAGTGAGGGGACTTTCTGAAATGAAATAGAAATGCCTTCTCTTTCTCTTAATGTCCTTCCTCTCAAATCAGAGATGTTACTAAGCAATTTTACACCATTCTTTGCAAAAAACTAAAAAGATAGAATGACACACATGTTAGACTGTGACTTCCGGTCTGGTTGGGCTACGTGATGGCAGCATAGAGTGACATGTCCCCAACAAAAATATTTTAAAACATTGCCCGATATAACTCGGTTACTAGGAAAGAGAAGTAGATAAGAGTAGATATAACTAGCAAAGAAAAATCCCCAAAAGAACAGAAAGAAACACAAAAAATAAGGACCTCAACGAAGAAGAGAATGGTCAATTGTCACAGGCTAGCGTCAACATGGAGAAAGACGTACACATAGACACGGACTCGGAGATGAACCACGATGTGCGCCTCAGTGTAATCTTAAGAGAGCTACGGGAATTCAGGAGAGACTCCACTCAGCAATGAAACAGCATTAAAGAGGACATTAACAAAATTAACAAAAGAGTGGAAGAAGCTGAGCAGCGGATTGATGCGGCGGAAACCTGGATCCAGTCAACGATGGATGTTTTATCGCAACTGGTGAAATTTCAAGTGTAGGGGGAGGCTAAACTGACCGACCTGGAGGGATTTAAGGCATGACAACATCAACAACTTGAAAGAAGGAGCAGAAGAACATATGGCTACAATGATCTCTTCTGTGGAGGACTTACTAATTAAGGGTCTGGAGCTCCCTCCTACCAAGGAGCTGCAGATCGAAAGATCACACCGGTCATTCGCCCCCGAAGCGTGGTCCATTGTGGTTAAGTTTGCAAGCTACAGAATTAAGGAAAATATGCTGAAAAGAACCTGAATTAGATTTTCAAGGAAAGATGGTACACCTGGACCACGACTATGCTCTGGAGTTGCAGAAAAAGCAAAGGGAGTATAAAGAGGCAAAAGCCGTCCTGAAGAAGAGAAACATCAGATTCCAGACTCCGCTCCCGGCCAGGTTGAGGGTATTCTACACGGAAGGCACGGTGACCTACAGCTCAGCGGAGGTGGCGACATGGCATGGCAGAGAGAGTGTTAGCGGTGATGGTGTTAAAATCTCCGACATCCTTCATGGACCACGTCAACCAGCTGACTTGATGACACGGGGGGACACAGGGAAACCACATGGATGCAAGCATCGTGCAGAGTGTCAGATATCGGCTCTGAGGTTTCTGAGTGTCTCATTAACGTCACAGAAATAATGTGCCCAGAAAAAGTGACAATGTGAGCTAACCAGAAATACAGTGTTGCGGAGAATCAAGGACTTGTTAGCTAACTAGAAACTTCAGCTGAGAGACAACGCTTGTGCTATTGATTTTTACTCAGTAGCCTGCGATGGGAGCACAGATAACACAAACACCATGCCACTGTTCACTTTTTAGATGATAACATTTGCTGTATGGAGGAGCTGCTTGATATGACGAGCCTAAAAGGCGCAACAAAGGAAAAAGATATTTTTAAAGCTGTGTCAGAGGCAGTTGAATAGATGTGTCTTAAATGGGGCTTTGTGGAGTAACAACGGATGGAGCTCCGCGAGCGCTAAGGAATGGCATCGTTGGTGTTTGCCAAGGTAAAAGAGAGCGGAGGTGAGGCTGTTAGGATGCACTGTATAGTCCACCAAGATGCACTGTCTGCCAAGACTGTCCAGCTGGGCAATGTGATAAACACTGTTGTATAAACTGCAAACATAATTCGAGCTAGAGGACTGTACCACAGAGAATTTCGGGCTTTCCTATCTGATATGGATGCTGAATACGAGGATGTACTCTACCACTCTGATGTGCGCTGTCCGCGGTTCTGTGCTGCAGTGGTTTTATTTGCTGAGATCAGAAATCGACCAGTTTTTAAAAGAGAAGGGCCGACCTCTTCCTGAACTAAGTGACCCTCTGTGGCTGGCAGAGCTGGCATTTTTAGTTGATCTTACAAACCATCTGAATACACTAAACAAGAACCTACAAGGCAAAGAACAGTGGGTGCCACAACTGTATGCACACATGAAAGCCTTCTGTGTAAAGCTCCACCTGTTTGAGACACAACTACGAGGCTTTAACGTTGCACACTTCCCTGCGCTGTCTGAAATCAATACTGATTTTCCAAAGGTCGACCTTTCTGCTAAAAAGGAAAAATAAGTGTCTGTGATTGCATCTCTCATGACAAAATTCAACCAGCGTTTCCAAGATTTTTCTGTCACTGAAATACAAATTAAGCTGTTCTTGATCCCCTTCCTGGTGGATGCAGAAGAAGTGGAAGAGAGTCTGCAGTTAGAACTGATTGAAATGCAATGTGATGATTCTCTGAAGAGTCAACATCAGCTTTTTTCCCTCCCTGAATTTTATCAGAGTTTGGATAATCCCAAGTTTTCTCTAATGAGATGCCACGCAAAAAACAATGATTAGCCTGTTCAGCTCAACATGTATATGTGAAACAACATTTTGTCTCTTAAATCAGAACAAAAGCAGACTGAGAACCAGAATGACCGAGAGCCATCTCTGTGAAGTCCTTCGTGTCTCAACCACCAAACTTTCTCCTGACATGTACGCCATCCTTCAATCCAAAGGACAGCATCACTGATCCCACTAAGTGCAATGTTCTTCACATTATGTGTGAGTTAGAAATATACGTAGTATCTCCTACTATGTATTCTAAACTGTTGCATTGTGTAGAAACATTAACATACAGCTTACTACATCATCATTGCTACACTAAAGAGGAGGTATTTTTAGCACTGTGTGTGTCAATCAGCAGGATATTTCAAAACCACAACAATTTGCCAAAATACTTCTTACACTGGGAGGGTTTCATGCTGCATATACCTCAGCCAAAACAGAGAAGAAAGATTTAATCCCGAAAAAGAAGACCATCCAGCCTGGATGGTGCATCAGTGCATCAGACCTCCATGGCATGGATAAGTGCAAAAGTGGAGGTTTCATTGATGTTGTGGTATATTGAAATACCACAGAGACATATGCAACCATCAAGGTGATATCTTCAGCGACATAGTATGTGCTTAACTGGCCTGCCTGAAGCATAGACCTGTCCCACTGAAAATGTATCAACCTTCATGTGGAATTGACTCAGCATGAAAAGCTGAAATCTGGTACTACACAAATTTGTTTGTTTAAAGCAGTGGCGGCCGGCCCATAGGGGTCGCTCGGGCGCTGCCCCCCCTAGATGTGGAGGGGGAAAGTCATGATATATATATCTATTTTAAAAGTATTATCAATGTCAGTTTTACTTAATAGTATGGGGCTACATGTAATATGAATGATTAAAACAACACTTCCACCAATTGACCCTTATTCAACCATTCATTTCCACCAACAGAATGTATCGTTTCTCTTCTGGGGCGCTAGCCCCAAGCGCCCCTGAAGTGCAGCGAAATAACCAATTGAATAATGTTGCTAGGGAAAATTAATAAATATTTGGCCAATCAGCATCGCCAAAATTATTGGCTTTGGGGCGCCTGGAACCGGCGCCCCAAAGCCATAGACGTA
Source organism: Menidia beryllina (assembly GCA_013363375.1). Classification (NCBI taxonomy): domain Eukaryota; kingdom Metazoa; phylum Chordata; class Actinopteri; order Atheriniformes; family Atherinopsidae; genus Menidia; species Menidia beryllina. The sequence goes on along the minus strand of JABUIW010000025.1, from coordinate 6,354,563 downwards.
TAGCAGTCAGGCAGTGACGTAGAGATGACGGCAACGACAACAGTTGAAGAGCAGCTTTCACACAATTCAGTGAGATCTTTAGTGAGTTCCCCTTTCGTGAGAAGGACAATGGTGGAAAAATTCAATGTAAAGGAGCTGGGACCTGACAAGCCATAAATAAATTTAACGCAGCAAACCAATGAAAAAGCCAAGTCCTACAGTCGGCCTTTTAGCAGGAGCTGGTTCCAGCGTAAGTCCTGGCTGACAGCCTGTGGGACGGCCATGCACTTTTATGTTTTTCCCGCATCCTTTTTAAAAGTGACCGGAGTGATTTGACGTGGACACAGTGTGGACAGACAGACTTAGAACACCCCTCTGAACAACTAAGAAACATGAAATATCACAAGTTCATATGGAAAATTGTGTTAAGCTAACCATGTTAGGCTAACCACCTGGGTGTCTACTTTGTGTGTTTGGTGACAAATAGTAAAATGGAGTGTTGTATTTCAAGTGTCCAAACTCTCGTGGGAGATAGTACGGTCGTATGCTCACCGCCAGTAGCTCCACATCCAAGAAGCATATCTGTTCCTTCACGTGAACATGAGCTGTTACACCATCTCTCACTCACAAACATCACCAGTCCCCCTCTGTTTTTTTCCACTCTCCACCAAAGTCCTGTCCGCGCGGATGAGCTTAAAGCCATCCAGTGAAACCACTGAGTCCGGGACAAGTCCATCTAACCACGTGTCTGTGAAGCACATGATACTAGTATCCCTGTACTTCCTCTGGAAACGGGTTAGTGCTGCGAGCTCCTCAGTCTTGTGGCGGAGAGATTTTACGTTTCCCATGACAACCGATGGTAAATAACTTTTCCTCCGCTTTCATCCTGCCACCCCTGCAGCCTCTCCATTTCATCCTCAGGTCTGCAAGGATGTCAGGTTTTTCAGAGTGGTGGGGAGCTGGGCCACTGTGCGTAGAGTCCCGAAGTCTGAGGAGCTGGTTCGGCGTGTAAACAGTGGGACTAACCGGACAAACATCCAGAGTCGCGGTCAAAGGGGTCTCCCCTTGCAGCATTGAAAAGTGCCAAAAAAAAATGAAAGCTCAGCACTACAGATCCAGAAGTTGGCTTCATCCGTGCACATAAGTTCAGAATACCAGATACGGTATTCACTGATAGAAAAACACTCCAAAGAAGAGAAAGTAGGAAAAGAGAAACAGAGCCAACATAACAAGCTGCTGCGTGAGCAGCGCTATGGCAATTGATTGAGAATGGTGGTATGAATATTATGATATGATAAAAATAAAACATAGAATGGGTTTCTGCTTTGTGAAGACCCTATACACTTAACTGAGATACCAGCAAGTAATAAAGCTCATTTAACTATTTTCCACTGTGGACTTAAAAAAGAACATAATTGCGTTAATTTCCTTGAAGTTCTAGCATGAGAACGCCCTTTATTCTAGTATCACAATTCTAGGCAAATTAACCACAGCTGACACAAAATGCAATTGACTTGATTTGACCAAGAAAAGTTATCACAATATACATTGGTTTTTGCTTCCCTTTACTGGCTACTTGTGATTTGACTTTTATGAGTGATTTAAGAATTTAGCAGCTTGTTCTTAAAGTTAAAGTGTCTGCTATTTCATAATTCCTTATTAACCAGATGGTCAGTTAGAGCTTATCCTGCGCTCTTCAGCTGTGAACTTCCTGCAACCGAAAAAATAAATTGGCCTTGTTTTAGACATTTTTAATAACTTTTAAACAGTCGCAGCCATTTTTGTTGTGAATTCCAATTTTTAGGCCATCGATATTCATTTATGAAAAGGGAGCTGGAGTGTTTTATGTATTATTAGTATTTATTCATATTTATAATATCACTATAACATCTAATTCAGAACATTGGGAATACAGGATATTATTACATTTTTTGCTTTTAAAAAGTCCTCTTTCAAGTCAATTTATCATCCCAAGTTTTTATAGTTTTATAAGTGTAAATGAGAAATTACCATCTGGAAAAGCTTTATTTCTCATTGTCTTCTTCTTTGTGGACTTGAAGTGCAGGAGACCATGTTAATTACTGTGAGGGGACAATAATTGAGGAGTCTAAACCCTTTAAAGAGAATGATTTTTTAAAATCTTTATTTTTTCAAATTATTATCGTATAGCCTTCAACCAGCTGTTATTAGGTATGTCTGTTTGCGTACAATAGGGTTTAAAATTACATTTTTACCATTAAATTATGTAAAAGGTTTCACATGCAAAACATTTCAGAAGCTTTAGCAATAATGCAATATGTATCATATTTGACACATACAACATTATCGCCAAAGCTCTGAAATCTCAAATACCCTATCAATGAAAGTTTTCTAAACATAATCCTCAAGGTTTTTTTAAACATAATGTACTTTTCTGCCTTAAAATCAATTTTTCAAATACAGTTTGCAAGTACCCCGCGACCCCATCAGGGAATAGTCGGTATTGATAATGGATGGATGGATGGAGTTTGCAAGTAGAACTTAATTTGATTGTATAAAGTGATTGCCGGAGTACTTTTGAATATTGATATTAACTATTTTATTTTTCTGTGTTTACACCTGGAATGCCAAACATATATTTGATCACTCCCAGGGAGCAGATAGAAACAAGTTTAGACGGTTTATTTAAGTAACAATAACATTTATCATAATTTTCATTAAATCCCCTTTGTCTCAATATCCTCTACGTTCAAAACTTCACAACATTTTTACATGAATTTTAAGAAGGACACTATTTCTTTTAAGCAGGAGGTCTGGAGGGTGTTTAAATGTGAAGTCTGTGAAGGCTCAGCACAGATGGCTTATAATGCATATGTATGTACTTCTGGAGAACCATATGTCAGCACCATCTTTTAACAATTCAAATCAGCTCTGTACACACACATAAGATCGGCTACAACCAGGCACACTAAAACAGTGCTGTCGAAATAAAAAAGCTCAAATTTCCAGGTTTGATTCTCTAAAGTTGGACACGTTTAGATCTAGAGTTATTTCCATTTGCAAGGTTCTCATTTACCACAAAATTTCGGAAAAGGAAGTAACGCTACAGCTGCATATGACATAACATAATAGAACTCAATAGCTATGGTTTGGCATAATTACTCACCTGTGTTTTAATAAAAACAATTGAATCAATTAATCAATGAAAGGCTTTCCCAATATGTTCCACTTTTAAATGTATCTCCTAAGTTAAGTTTAGTTTAAGTAATTGTGGGTAGTTTAGGTTAAGTTAGGTTGGTTAAGTTACCGACCAATGCATCAACATTTTGATTATTTATCAGTATGTAAGGAGCCTTTAATTTGCATAAACATCTGCCAACAACTGCTTCCATGGAAATGAAGTGTTTGAAACATATGGGTGTGGAGAACGTTGATGGGAAAAGGTAAGTTTTCTAATACTGAGAAGTTTTGATTTCTATTTTCTTTCCAATGCATTAATTAGCACTTATGACTCTCAGAAATAATTTCACATGAAAACATGTTACTATATGTTTGGACACTCATCACTAAGAAAGTTATTTGAACAATAATTACTGGTCTTCTTCTGCGCCATTTTTCTGGTGCTGCTTCATAGAGCCCACCAAGCATGCTCACAGTCATTCTCTGTCTCTGTCTTTGAGTCTGTTTCTGGTTCTAACTGACACATACACTGAAAAGTGAAAGGGTCTACTTGTTGTCTAAAGGCTTACAGTGTGCTTGGGTGCATCTGTGTAATAAAGACCTTGCCTCTTGCACTGAAGCTAGAGAAAGTAATGGTTTCATTGTGAAAAACAAACGAAACAAAAACTTAAAAATTAATGAGAAGTTAATGGTGTAAGCTGTATCCAAGCAATTTAACTGTTTACCTGCACATTACATAGGGCGGTGGAGTTTTTAAAATTTCTGCTTCAGAAAGTCCATCGCAGGGAAATCCGCTGTCAAAACAGGGTGGAAATTTGGAATCTACAGAGAACTTAAATTGACCCAAAGGCTGGTGAGTGAGTTGATCACTACCTCCCTCTAGGACAAAATTCCTACAGCTTCAGTTTTAGAAGGGAAGAGTGAGGGAGGATCCCGCATATCAGCCTGTTTACATACACATTTTTAGAATAGATAGATAGATAGATAGATAGATAGATAGATAGATAGATAGATA
>JABUIW010000025.1:6284378-6350400 GCA_013363375.1 Menidia beryllina | reverse complement strand
GATAGATAGATAGATAGATAGATAGATAGATAGATAGATAGATAGATGTCAGTCCGGTAGCAGAATACAATATCATACAATGAAGTAAAAAAAAAAAAGCTGCCAGATGTTTAGCAGTGAAACTGCCATATTTTAAAAGACGAGCTCAATTATAAATTTAGTCAGGATTCATTGCATAAATCTAATGCTGTTTAGAATGTTTCGCAAAATAGTGGAAAGCAAAAATAGCCAAGACGGAAATCTGTTCGTACAGACTGTTTTTCTATCACCACAACACTGTTTCCAACATTATATTTAAAGTCTAAAAATATTGTTATTTGTATATAGAATTTAGTATTTGGTTTGAAAATATTTTAAAAAAGATGTAAAGGGAACTGATATCCAAAGTTTTCCATCCCTTTGTTCAACATGAAGGCAGTTGTGTAAAATGTTCTGTATTTACTGAAATCCTACCTTGCAGCCCTCACATGCACTGACTCCATAGTGATATCCAGAGGACTTGTCCTGGCAGACGAAGCATGGCTTGTAGACTCTGGGAGGGGGTGGTGGGGATGGTGGGCTGGGAACAAGCTCCTCAGAACTGGTGCTCTGTGTTTCAATGGCTGCAGGTAATGTAAACAAGAAGAGGAAGATGAAGAACCTTGTTTTCAAATGACTATATAGTTCAGTTGGACAACTAGAAATAATATGAAACAAAACACAAGTCTAAACTCTTTCAATATGTATAAATATGTATGTATTTCTTTCCTATTATTTTTTACTTTTTCTCATTTGTTTTACATTTCTATTGCCATTGCTTTAATTGAAGGTTTTGTTTTGAGCCAAATGGGTTTTAGCATTAGCGTACTATTTGTTGTCAAATGACTACTTGAAACTGCAAGTCTTATGTCCCCTTAGCTATACATTAAAAATAAAGATATAAAGTCAAATAAAATGTATTTTACTTTATATAAAGTAAGTAATATAGAGTTAGCTATAATATAGTGTAAGGTATGGTATTGGTGTACACAGACTTTTTTAAGGGCAGGGGCAGAAAGAAAAAAAGAGCACATATAGCACATCCTTGGCACTGGGAACTTTAAAAACGTTTTATATTGTCCCAAGAGGGAACGTTAGGGCAGTTTAGTAAACGTTTTGGCGCCACAAGGGGCACTTGAGAGCACTTTAGCACACATTTTGGCTCCAGAAAGGGCACTTTAGCGTGATTTTTTTTTAAATTGGGTCCCCCTGGGCATGCCACTGGTTGCGGGGGCCCTATTCCAGCGGTCATCAGGTGTATGATCGAGTACGCCCTGGACAAAAGTTACTATTCCATCACAGGGCCACTCAGAGACAAACTAGATAGAAGACCATTCAAGCTCACCATAACTTCAAAAGTCAATTTAAAGTCAGCAATTAACCCAGCATGTATGCTTTTCTGAATGGTGGGAGTACCTGGAAAGAACCTCCATGTGAATGGGTAAAAGCCATTATCAAGAGATACACAACTAAATTTGTGAGGGTTAGTTTGTTTTTTTCAATTTAGTAATTGTATATAATGATAACTTCGGTTAAAGGGGACATATTATGCAAAACCAAGTTTTTAATAATTTGATTATGTACATTTGGGACTGTGGAGGGCCTATCAGCAGGCAAAGTGTGAAAAAAAATGACAGGCACTCAAAACCGATCGCTTCTGACCAAAGCTTGTCATAGACATTACATTAGGACACCAGAGAACTAGTTTAACTTGTTGAAATATGGTATAATATGTCTCCTTTAAAAAAAACAACAAACAAACAACTTTTAAGTCCATAGTAATTCAAAGAAACCTTTTCTACAAACAAATGGATGGGACTCAATGAATATTTCAGTAATTTCAACAATTGAACGAACCCTATTTAAGCCAGTGAGGAGTGGTGACTAGCATTCCATCAGGTGGGAACCTCTTTTCTTCAGTTTTTAAAATCTTGTTGGACTCATGACACCTCCAGAAGGCTAGACAGTGACCACTGGTGTCCCAGAGTCACTCTCCTAATGCCAGTCATCACTGTTCCTCACACCACATCACCTTTTTATTCAACCACAAAAGTTATAGTTGAAGTCAAAATACTCCCATGCCAGCCCCAAGCAACTGCACTCATAAAAGAGGGTTGGGGATGCAAGCCCTGATTTGGGTAAGGGTAATGAAAGTATAGAGAGTGCAGGAGGTCGACGCATGACAAAACGCAGTAGACGCAACATAAAACCTCATCCAAACAGCAAAGATACACCTAAACGCCAACTAAACTTAGCTGAAGTTTTGCTACAAACACTTAGCAGTCCTAAAAGGCCTGCTACAAATACTAAACCGTCCTACAGTCATAACAACAAAAACAAGGCGGTACAGGGCCAACTCACCTAAAAATTACTGCCTGGTTTTAAAAAGACTCATGCAGACTATATTTATATATGCTAATCTCCTGGATTTCTTCCATGTTTCTTCTCAAGTCTGTCTACCCTAAGTACTCCTTATGCTGAGCCCTCAGGTGCTTCTTTTAATCTAAATCCACTGACTGGACTGAAGTTATTCCTATTTTTTTAAAAGTTAGCACAATTGTTAAGCCACAGATAAGTGTAAGAGTGATTTTGCAAGGATCCACTTGATAGCTTCCTTACATTTTCATGTGTAATGTCATGTGGACTCGAAATCAAAAGTGAGCTGGAGAGTGTGTCCTAAATCAATGTTTAATAACAAACAAAGTTAGACCACTGCAACTCTTGAAGCCTTGATTATTAAAACTCTCTTGAGATCTCTTTCTTGTCTGTTTGTGAATCCCTGTCTGTAAGAAAACCTTCTTGTTGTTATAGTATGGAGAAGCTGTTGTCATTTATGTGCTGTAAAGTGGTGTAGTGGTTAGCACCTACAAGGAATACAGCAAATAGATAGATGAATGGATGTTTTTATTTCTAAAGAATGTCATTTATTTCCATTGAATGTTTAAAACAAATGCATTACTGTTACACAAGTATGATATATACTTGTGACCAGAATATTCCTACAAGCACTACATCCCAAGTACGTTTTTTACTTCTACCTAGAGGCTACATAATGCAATCACAGATTGTTTCCAGAAAATGATTAACTGATACAAAACTTCCACGGAGTGAAACCTGATGGACTGTGATTAAGTCCATCAGAAAGCAATGTATATATCAGCATTCACCAGGTGGTACAGCGCATTTTAACACAATCTTTAGGTCAATTTATTTATGAAAACACAAGTTTTCAAAACATTTTTATTTGCTGGTATGGATGCTATGCCTTGTTGGAAGGACTGCTGTTGAAAATTCTGGCATGTTTTGACACTGGCACTGGCATCCATTGCCACTGTCACGGTGGTGTTCCTGGCTGAGGGTTTTTTGTCTCGTCTTATTGTAGTCTCGTCATTTCCTGTTTTATTTTGAAGAATAACCCTCATCTCGTTTCAGGTCACTTGCACTTCCTGTTGTGTCACCAGTCCGATCGTCTCCCTGATAGTCCGTGGGCCAGAATCTGTACGATGACTTTCCGTTTGAACTTTTTGGGGGCAACTTTCTTCCAGTTTAGTTAGATACCTTGGACTTCAGTGATCTCAAAAAGCCAATGTTCCCGCGTTTTCACTTGCACATTAATTAATTACGGCCAATTAAAATTTCGGTAGTTCCACATCTGGCCTATAGGTGGCTAAAACTAAGAAAATCTCCATATTTTTGGTTTTAACCAAGTGATCTTTACCAAAAATAATTTCAAATCATTAAGGTTGATCATTAGAAAAGTTTTTTTATGCAAATACTGATGGAATCAACATAGAAATGCAATTTAGACCTTTAGTTTCTATTTTCGCTGCCAGAGGGCCCCTGAACCTGAATACTACATATTTTCCAATTTATACAGCCATAGCAAGACAAAAAACAATAATTTAATATGCAAAACCCTTGTTTTTGGTCCAAATAATTTCTTACTAATGTAATTATTGAAAAACTGACACTTCACTTTCCATCATATTGCATTTATTAACTTAATGAGAGAAAAACAACTACTATCACAAGTAAACCTTGGTATAAAAAATTTAATAATATATCAATTTCACTGTCAATAAAAACTAAGGATCCATATTTATGTCCAATATAAAAATCTGAACCCCTCATATTTACAGTTATATTATTTCTTTCTTAACCTTTCCTCGCGACATCATACTATTTAAATCCAAACATATCATATTTACATCATATTATTTAAATCCAGACCTCTCATATTTTTATCTTTTATATTTTCATCAAAAACTTACAACATATATGAAAAACATCACAACTCATCATCTGAGTAATCCAAGTCCTCATTATCATTTGAGTATATCCCTTCCACATCATTCTCATTTTCAATCATAGCAGGACAGTTTGCACAGTTGACACATTGGCATAGGTCACTACACGGCAAATCACCCCTTTTGCATGCACAGATTTGTGTAGTACGTGCATTTGTCTTGCACTTGCAAGACATGTCCATTGTGACATCAGATGGAGCTGGAGGATTTACCATCCAACAATAGTAGAGCACTCCATCTTCATAGAACCAGCCATGGCCTTCTGGGTTAGGGGTGTTAATAAACTGGTCCAAACACCTTCTATAAATTGCTAGCTGGTATGCAGCTCGCTTAGAATGTTGTCAAAGACGAATATCATTTGGTGGAAAAGATTTATCTGATTTACAGAGAAGAGAACATTTTAAACCTGGCATCATTAACCCAGTTTTTTCTGTCCATAAAAGTGACAGACAAATTCTTCAAGCTGAATGAACAATTTATCATCAACATCCCAATTTTTCCCAAGAATTTGAAAGCAATTAACAGCTGGCTCTGATTCAAGCATCAGCCTTAAGGCTTTAACTTTTCCTTTAACATGTCACATCCAGTAAAAGCATGAAGACCAACAAAAGCTAGACCTTTCCTTGGACCATGAAGACTTTCTAGATGAGAAATATTAACAATACGAGTTTTGTTGCCAGTCCCTGTCTTAAAATAGATAGTACTCTCAAAACAATGCACACAACCCAAAGCCAAGACCATGACATCAGTGTCTGGGCTCAAGATAACAATATCTTTATATCCCAAATAAGCATGCTTTGCATGAAGTAGAAGTCTGGTATCAGCTTCTTTCATGATAACAGTAAAGAGTGCTTTGGGTTTGCTCGCGTACAACACGTTTACTTGCTCTCCCAATTTTTGTTTTGTCCGTGTACTTCGAGCAGCACTTCCTACGGTTCCCCAGCTCAGCGGGTCTCGGCGACTCAACTGTGTACTGAGAGAAAGTCTCGGCTATTTCTTTCTTCCTGCCATCCAGGTCTATCCAGGAGTTGCAAATTTCAATAAATCGCCGCCAACTGGCACCAGAAAGTGAAACATATTGGACGTTCTTCGTATTGAAACAAGTGCAAAAAACATTTCTTCTTCTTCTTCTTCTTCTTTTTTATGGCGGTTGGCAAGCAACTTTTAGATGTGCATTACCGCCATCTACTGGAATGGAGTGTGGATCGGGATGCTAACTTTTAAATACTCCCTTCAAAACAAAACAAAACAAACAAACAAACAAACAAAACAAAAATAAAAAACAAAACAAAACAAATTTTTTTTTTATATATTTTCTATCAATTTTGTTTTCTTGAGATAATTAATTATATAACTTATATCTTTAGAAGTAGAATTTTTTCCTAAATTATCTTGTAAGTTTAACTGTAATTTATTTTCTTGTAATCGACTAACTAATTCCCTTCTCTCAACAGAATACTTTGTACAGAACAACAAAACATGCTTTACCGTTTCTTCTTGACCACAAAAATCACAACTTCCAGTTAGATGTTTTCCTATTTTAAATAAATGACTGTTTAACCTTGTATGTCCAAAACGCAACCTAGATATAACCGTTTCCTCTTTTCTATTTCGTCCCGTTCTCCTCATTGCACCAACTTTTCTTTGAATACTGTACAGCCATCTACCAGTTCTATCTTCCTCCCACTGTCTCTGCCATCTTTCCTTAACCTTTTGTTTAATAATAGATTTGATTTCTTCTTTACTAAATGGAACTAATATATCAATAACACTATATTTTGAAGCTTGTTTTGCATATTTATCTGCCAACTCATTCCCTCTTATTCCTATATGTGCCGGTATCCATGTAAATATAACTACTAAACCCATTGCTTGAATTCTATAAGTTATTAACTGAATTTCTAATAAAAGATCCGGTCTACTACTAGCGTGATTATTTTTCAATGAATATAATGAAGAACTTGAATCAGAGCAAATTATGCTTCTTAATGGACGGACTTCCTCAATCCATCCTAAAGCTAAAATAATTCCCATCATCTCTCCGGTATAAACTGATACTCCATCAGTAATTCTTTTACATTTTTTAACTCTGAATTCTGGAACTATGAAAGACACCCCATTACTGCTATTTGAGTTTTTAGACGCATCTGTAAAAACTTGGACATATCCATAGTACTTACTATCTAAATATGATTGAACCAAATATGGATCTGAAGTGTTTTCTCCTTTCCTTTTCTCCAACAAAGTCAAATCAACAACATTATTATGAAATAAAGACGGATAAACTGGCGAAAGAGGAACTGTTTGACTAATTTTTATATCAGTTAAACCAAAATCTTTTATAATATTTTCTATCTCCCATCCAAAAGAATTTAATTTCTTCTTTTCTTTTTCCCAACTAGTTTTTAAAATGTCTTGGCATGGATGATTTCCTTCATGGCCCTTTAAATTACACCAATAAGTGGTCTTTAACTGTACTCTTCTGAGATTAAGTGGTATCTCTCCCATTTCTATTAGTAAAGCTGAAGTTGGAGTTGTTCTAACTGCTCCTGTACATAACCTCAAGGCTTGATACTGAATACTATCTAATTTTTTTAATAGTGTTTCTGACGCTGATCCAAATACAATACTTCCATAATCAAATACCGACCTTATTAACCCAGTATATATGGATTTCAATGCCTTCCTCTCAGCACCCCATTCACTTCCCACCAAACACCTCATTACATTTAAAACTCTCTTACACTTATTCATTACTTTTTTAATGTGATTTTTCCAAGTAAGTTTTTCATCCAACCATAAACCCAAAAACTTAATTTCCCTTACCCTTTCTAATTCATGATTATATATTTGCATTTTTAAATTGTCAGTTACTTTCTTCCTTGTAAAAAATAAAGTCTTTGTTTTGTCTATAGAAATTTTAAATCCCCATTTAAATGACCAGTCTTCTATAATACTAATTGCTTCTTGTATCTTTTTAACAATGAACTTTAAATTTTTCCCCCTCTTCCATATTGCTCCATCATCAGCAAATAAAGAACTCCCCATTCCATTCTCCAAATTGTCAAACATATCATTGATCATAATAGAAAAAAACAAAGGACTCACTATACTTCCCTGAGGTGTACCATTCTCAACAAACAACTTTTCTGACAGTTGTTGTCCTATTCTTACTTGTATTGATCTATCTTGTAAAAAATCTTTTATCCAATAAAACATTGATCCATTAATTCCCATTTTTTTCAATTTAATTAACAATCCATCTTTCCACATCATATCATACGCTTTCTCTATATCAAAGAAAACAGCCACTACACTCTCCTTGTTAACTTGCCCTTTTCTGATTTCATGTTCTAAACATAGTAAAGGATCCATAGTGCTTCTCCCTTTTCTAAATCCACTTTGGCATTTTGATAAATATCCCCTCTTTTCAACAAAGTAGCTCAACCTTTCATTTACCATTCTCTCCATTATTTTACAAATATGAGAAGTTAAAGCTATGGGTCTGTAACTTGCTGGATTTGCCTGCTCTTTACCTGGCTTTAAGATTGGAACTATGATTGCTTCTTTCCATGCCAGAGGTAAAATACCCACTTCCCATATCTTATTATAGAATTCCAATAAAACCTTCTTAGATGAATTGCTAAGCTTATTAACCATAATATAAGAAATATTATCTTTTCCTGGAGATGAATTTTTTGATTTTCCTAATGCATAGTTTAATTCAAATAAAGAAAAAGGACTATTCAATAAATCATTATTTCTTACATTTTCTTCTAATAAATTTACATTTTCATTAATTGTACAAGTTCTTCTTCGGTTTTCTTCTGCGCTTAAATTACTACAACTATGAACTTTAACAAATTTTTTAACTAACATATTTGCTTTCTCCTCCTCAGTCACAGCAATAACATTTCCATCTTTCAGAACTGGATATCCATATTCCCTTTTAATTCCATTCATTCTCTTTATCATTCCCCAGACTTTTGAAATCTTTGTTTCCCTACCTACAGAATCACAGAAATTACTCCAATAAACCTTTTTTGCATTTTTCACCGTTCTTTTAACCAGAGCTTGTGACCTTTTATATTCAATATAATTCTGAAAATTCTGATTTCTCTTTAACAATCTAAAAGCTTTATTTCGAGATTTAATTGCGCCATCACATTCCTTTGTCCACCATGGTACAATTTTCTTCTTGTATTTTCCTTTTTTCCTTTGGATTGTTTTCCGAGCGGCTCCTAAAATGGCTTCACAAATAGAAGAATTTACCATATCAACATCCAATTCTATATGAACTTTTTGCATCTCTTCATCATTTATTATTTTATATTTTTCCCAATCAACATTTCCAAATATCCATCTTTCTAAGTTCTCATTAACAATTTTTCCTATTTCTTTACCAATTTCAATAAATATTGGGTAGTGATCACTACCTATAGTTGTTTCTCTTAATATTTTCCACTTACTAATCCCGGCCAAATTCTTTGAAACTAAAGTTAAATCTAACGCTGATTCTGATCCATTTCTAATATTAATTCTCGTCCCTTCCCCATTATTAAGACAAACCAAATGTTTTCTATCCATTATTTCTTCCACCACTTCTCCATTTGCATCATTCCTATTGCCCCACAAAGTACTATAAGCATTAAAATCTCCACAACAAATTAACTTTCTTTCTATATTTTTAAACATTTCCTCCATTTCATCTACATCCAATTTTTTACACGGATTATAGAAATTTAATATTTTAATACTTTCTTTATTAATCCAAATTTCCACAGATAACCATTCTAGTGAAACTCCTTTTCCTAAATATCTATACTGTATTCCTTGTTTTATAAATATTACACATCCTCCTCCACTTTCTTGTTCCCTATCTCTTCTAATACTATTATACCCTCTTATGACAAATTCTAACTCTGGTTTAAGCCAAGTTTCTTGAATACAAATAATATCCGGTTTATTTTTCAAATTGTTTAAATATCCTTTAAATTCTTGACCATTTGCTAACAAACTTCTTGCATTCCATTGTAAAATAAGCATTACATTTTTCCTCCACCTTGCTTCCCATCTATTTCAAGTCTTTTATTTATCAACTCCCAAGATAAATCCTTCACACCTAGAAATTTTTCTGCACCTTTCACTATAATCTTGATTTTTTCAGTTTTCAGTTTCACTTGATCAGTACAATTAATAACATAAGCCATGAATATAATTAATTTATCCATTGTAATTTCCATTCCTGACATTGTTCTTTGACTTGGCCCAAGATTTGGACTAGAAGACACTTGCTGGTTTTTCTGAACTGTTATTTTTTCCTGAACACTTTTTGCTGCCTCTGCATAAGTAATGTTTCTAACTACTTTCAGCTGTTGAATTTCTCTTGCCCTTTTTCTTGCTTCACACCCTCCATATGCTACATTATGCTGGCCACCGCAGTTACTACATTTCAACTGTACATCTGCTCCACATTCATCATATCGATGATCTCCACCACATTTAGCACATCTTTGCTTCCCTTTACACACTGATGCAATGTGACCATACCTTTGACATTTGTAACAGCGCAAGGGAGGAGGAATATAAGGTCTAACATTAAATCTCAAGAAACCAATTTTCACTTTATCAGGAAGAACATCACCTTGAAACTCCAGAAGAATCGAAAAACTATCTATTTTCTCCCCATCCACAGATTTTAACAATCTTTTCAGTCTCTTCACTTCACCACCCTGTATATTTCTTTTAAGTTTTTCTAAATCTTCCTCAAGCGGAATACCAGTGATTACACCACGTGATACTCTGTTTTCTCCAACAATTTTCTTTTCACTCACAACCTTTTTGCAAATGTTTTCAATCTGCATGCTTTTATTCTTTTGTTCTTCAGATTTACATTTTATCAACATATTGCCATCTCGCAAGATTTTTACAAACTCAACCTCCCCTAGTTTCTTTTTTATTTCTCTAGACACTGCTATCGGACTAAGGTTTATGTTCATATCTTCCTTCCTGAATTTAAGTATTACCTTAAACTCCTCATTTACCATTTTCCTCCTAACCACTCTGTTTTCTTCATCTGAACTATATTCTTCTAAACTTCTCTTACTATTTAGGTTACCAATCTCTCGATTATCTCTCGAAACTTTTTCCTTCCCTCTACCCCTTCCTCTACCTACCGTAGTCCATTCGTCAAAATCCATATCATCTTCATCACCACCCCCATCTACCTTTGTGGTCATCCCAATCCAGTCACACTCCAGTTTATGCCAACCGCCAAAACCAACTTTTCTCCTGCTGAGCTACCGACTCTTCCTCCTGCTTCCGGTTGAGACTCCGTTTCAAGTGGAAACTTCCCTCCCCAAAAAACATTTCACGGGCGCTGCCATATTTAAATAACCGAGCTCTCGCGCTGAGATTCAGCCATCTGATTGGCTGATAAGCAAAACTCAGGTCTCGCGATTTCTTAGATTACGGCGAAAAATGATATTTTTAATCGACTATAACTTATTAATGTGCAAGTGAAAGGGTGGGAACATTGGCGTTTTAAGATCACTGTAGTCTCTAGCAACTTATCCAAGTGAAAGAAAGTTGCCCCCTAAAAGTTCAAACGGAATTGCTTAAGGAGACGTCGTACAGATTCTGGCCCACGGACTATGATTACTAATTGTGTGCACCTGGGGCTCCCTTCCCTCATGTGTTTAAATAGTCCTCGTCTCCCCTTGCCAGCGTGTTGCGTTCCTTGACCACAGTGCCTTCTCTCGTCCATAGCTTTCCCTTGCCTTGCCTTTTGATCCCGTTCCCTGCCATAGAGCCTCCTGAATTTTTGCCTCCATTGAGTGCCCTTTGTGTTTTTGTCCTAGAAGCCCATTCCTAGTGAGTATTCTTTTGTTACTTTGTTTCTCAGCCTTTTCCTCATTCGTGAGTGATTTTGATTTGACACTTTGATCAGCTTTAGTTTGTGTCTTTTCTCAGCCTCGTTCTCGAGCGCCTTTGATTTTCTACTTTGTCCCTCCGTGTTGGAGCGTTTTGCGTTATTCTTTGTGTGCACTCCTGTGAGTGTGTTTCCTGTTAATAAACTTTGGATTTTTTGACAAGTTCCGCGACTGAGTCCTCACTGAGTTCCGCCGTCCTGACAGCAACAGAAATATTGTTGGAGCAGCTACCTGAGCATTTCAAAGACCAAAATTCCTGAGAAAAGTTCTTAAAACAAGATAGGCTGAAAAGCTAATATCTAAGATACACAACAGACACAAAATGGAGAAAACTATGAAAGAAAGATATCATTTTTCGTTATCATTAAATATTAAAGAGAATATTAAAGAGATCAATGGCTGATTAAATGTTCAAGTGTGTCCCTCTCTTGAAGACACAGAGAGAATATCAGAAAGGCTTTTTATTCTACTTTTTTAATGGCTGCAAAAACCCTCGTAACACCTCTTTACACAACTTTAAGACTGTGGGCTTACAGATGTTTTGGCTTTGGGTTTCTGTGGGGTTTGGGTTTAACCCCTAACAACTGATGGCAATCTCTCAAGTTTTACTCAAGGGTTACAAACTTTTACATGGTTGTTAGTTAATTCATGTTATCCACCCAACCAAATGGACAGCTTTAATAACAATATATACTGAAGTTACAAATTGTTCTATTCTATTTCTTATTTGAACTTGATTATGAAGAAAATTACTTTTGGTAATGGATTACTACTGTTTACTGCTAGGTGTGTCCTGACGACAGACACAAACATTAGAACCTTGCTTCCTATTTTTATACGAGTGTGGCCATCTGTAGACAGACGGGACGCATAATGCTGCATTTAGCTTTGAGTTCACTTATTTGCAAGTTACCATATCCATACCAGAAATATCCATTAAAGACATGAAGGCTGATGACAGAGAAGTATGTATAGCCATTGAAAAACTTAAGGCTGTTGAGGCTCTCGAACCCTTAGCCTCGGGCTAAACCTATCAGTAAGGTTGAATAAGTAAGCACATAATCCCTGCTGGCGGCTGTCAGCATAAGGGAGAGACTTGTAAAAATTGCAAATATCTAAAATTCACTTAAATGGAGCATGAGGAACGTCATATCTCACTCAAGAGTTTGTCTTGTCCAATAGACAACATAATGTTTCAAAGTTCTTCCACAGAGCCCAAGCATGTTCATTCTGCCTTCATGCGTCTTCCATGTTGTTGTCCAGCTTTACATTGGTGTATGTAAACATTTTTAAATGAAAACTGTAAGGCCCTTGACTAAATCTTCAACTTCTTGTCTGTATTGCAGTGGCCTTCTGTTAGCTTTTATCTGTACTGAACATTAAGTGTAACTTCATACCATTATGAACTGACATACTTGTTTTCTAACTGTTTTTCCTAATTACCTTAGGGTGTTTCAATCCTAATACTACTGAAATAACAATATAAATGAATTTAATAATATTAATTCAGGAAAACGTAACAAGACATCATACCGTACCGATATGGTATAGACTTTCAATTAAAAAAATTAGAAATCAACCACACCAGATCACACATATATAGTCTATAGTCTCATTCCAATGTTAAGCAACTGTATAGTGTGTACTTTTTTTTGTCAACATTCATGACCCCCAAAAACACTTGTCACAATACCCTTGACATACTCCACTAGTGACTGTTAATGAGAAAATTGATGCAGGATGACTACTTGAAGATGGTATACAAATAGTCTACCGATCTTCGATTTCCTATACTCTCTATATCCTCTATGTTTCCTATTTCCGCCAGTCAGAAAAAACAGTGACATGTAAAACTCTGCCAATGTGGTCCACACAGCTCACAGATGGCAAAGAATTCTTAGCAAAATCTGCCCTTACAAAAAGGCAATTTAACACATCAAAGGCACTTTTGAATTAGGGCAAAGGTGAATTTCTTATGTAAAAATCAACCAAGTAAAAACCTTACTTAACCTGAAAAGTAAATTACAACTCACCACAAACAAGATAAAGGACAGAAAAGGAACATAGAAGTAGTCGGGAGGCATTTTCTGAAGTTCCACAAGGGGTATTTGTTTATTTGGTTTCTATAAGAGCGAGAGATTTGGGTGTTGAGGGGATAAAAAAGCTGTGAAGATCCTATTTGATCTTTCTAGATCAAACAGGAAACTGCTGTCTGCTTAAAACTGTTCCAAAATTGAAAGAAAATAATGCCATTAATCAAAAAAGGTCATAGAGTGTTACATGTCGTGTAAATTCTTCTAACAAAGCGATACTGTATCAGGAAAATATCCCCAGTATATATGAAAATGCATAGAAAATAAATACAAAATTCACAAACCATTTCTAGATAATATTTTACATAATTTGTCCGAATTAGAATATGAAAAATGTGAAACTGAAGGAAGTCTCTAAAATTGCTATTAATAATTACTTAATAAGAATCATAAAAAAAAAACTTTCTTACACCAAAGCAAAAAAAAGAGATCCAAAATTCACCAAAAACTTCTTCACTTTTCTACTGCGTTGCCAGTTTTAGTCCATCTCTGCATTAGGCTTTTTTCAAACGATAAAATAATAATAATAATAATAACAACAGGCCAGAGTCTCTGCCAATATGGAGTAGCCTTGATGGGACCTTTTTTGTCATCCTAATTATATTGATTAAGCATACCTACAATCAGACAGCTCTCATTTAACTTCTCTTGTACATGGCTTTTTTTATTTCACCCCATCCCCCCTTTCACATCACACAACTACTAAATTAGCTCGGTGCAAGCTGTGCTAATGGCCTTTTCATGTCCATATCATATCATATCATATCATATCATATCATATCATATCATATCATATCATATCATATCTGGAATACAAAAAAGCTACAATTATCCCCTAATACACATCAGCTGAACTATACATATCCTGCTGCAACATAACAGTCCTTTGGTTTTGTATGAATTTTTACGCACGTTAAATTGCTGATGTGAAATGTCTTTACATTTTGCATGTATCTTCTTAAGCCACCTTTCAGTCTACAAAGGAGATCTTTAACAATTCTGAATCAACATACTAAAGGAAAAACATTATTACTAATAAATTATTATTACTAAACATTATTGTTTGGTTTGTTGTTGATACAAGTAATTAACACACATGAGATTTCCATTATCCTAATGAATAAATAAACAAAAAAACATTTTCAATGACCCTGAGAGAGGTTTTCTCAAATAAAATTCCCATATAAACAACACTTTATTCCAACTGAAAGATAAGGCGGGGTCTTATAGGAAACGTGTTGTGCTAACATGCAAAGAAAAAGAGCAGCATTGTCTCATGCCAGTCTTGGAACTGTGAGTTCATTTGTTAAAGGGTAGTAAATCCCTAATGTAAGAACAGCTGTTGCTGTCAATTGGTGGGTTGGTGGTTCAATGACAGAAAGAATGTTGAGGTGTCTTTGGGCAGGACATTGAACCCACAGCTGCTTACAATGCAGCCTCAAATGTTGTTCTCGTGCCAGTTCCAAGCCCAGATAAATGCTTGATTGCATCAGGAAGGGCATCTGATGTAATAACCACTGTTAAAACCTACCATGTGTGTCAAGGCTGATGCATTGTGTCGGTCTGTGAGGGGAGAAAATGCCGTGATGCTGCTGCAGACCAAACATAATGTAAAAGTGCTTGGGGAGATATAGAAGATTTACAAGATTAAAGAATTTATTAATTTTAGCATGAAAAAAACTGATGGAGGAAGTACAGTGAAATATTTTGGAATAATTTAACACTTACTTAACCCAATTTGGATTTAAAACCTTTTTTTTCTAATGATGAAGAAATTCGATCAAATATAAGTAATAATCTTATTAACTGAAAAATATAACAGATTGAACTAATGACTACAAAATGTCCTAAATTCTGTTTATCATTTGTTCAAACATTTCCGACAAATTAATGTTTTACTTCAAATTATTTTCTTATTTTATTTTATTAAAATCTCAATGAAAATAATAAAAAAGAGGATTATTTTGAATTCAGGGTGCAAAGCATCTTTTATCATTTTAGAACCAATAAACACACTGAAGCATTTCAACCTTAGAAATTCTTCTACTTGAATTCCTCAACGTGAAAACAATACCTAAAAGTTTGACATGTTGCCGGACTCATGAGTATTTATAAAATCCTTGCTGTTATTGTGTGGATAACAGTTGATAACATTAAGTCTCTGATCAAAATCCCATTTGAAACTTGTGATTTGTTTATCTTAAATTACAAAAAAATATATATATTATTATTGTTGAAAATAATCATTTTTGCAATTATTATGCAAAAGGTTGTATGCATGAATGCATTTCAGTAGCAGTGTATTCAATTAAACGTTTTGGGGAGCTACTGCTTTTTTAAGTTATATAAACAAAACTATTTTGTGAGATTTTGAAAAAATCTAAACTCTAGTCACAGTTGTTTGTGTGAAGTGCTGTTGCGGGTTAAATTAATGCCTGGGCTCAAACTTTTGCTCTTTCTTAACCCTGATGGGCAGAAGTGCCCTTGGGTTAATAGTTCCTGAGGAATGACGACTGGTCACTATCAATAGGGATATAACAATGACCATAGGTTAAAAGTTAGTGTGCAAATTTTATCCAATGATATATTTGAAATATAATAGATATATATAGTGCTTTCTCCCTTTTGTTTATTTTAATTTTCAGTAGAATTTGTCATTGCATGTCATAATTAAATGCTTTGAAATGCTTGTTCCATCTGGATCTGCTTAGATCTGCAGCTAAATTGTTTCCTTTCTATTCCAAAAAAATCCTACAATGTATCTACCAATTCTCCTGTTTAGGAAAGTCCATCTATGAATCTTTGCCATTTCCTGGTCTGACAGCAGACCACTAATCATGTGGAAATCCACAAGACCATTTATCTTAATCAGTGTCAGAGAGAGCAAGTCAAGGTTTTTACACTCTACATTACTCAATATGTGACTCAGAACTGAGCTTATCCAAGATAAACCATACATCAGTTAATTGGTGTTGTTTTCACTTTTAGATATTCAGTGAGTTTATTCTAAATTCTAACTTTTTTTTCTGCTGCAAAATTAATCTTGACTATTGATGAATTGGAATCAACAGTATTAATTCTTTAAACTGCAGAGTTGCTAAAAGTGTAAAAGCCCATTTTTATTACTAATCTGGAATGAGCAAAAGTGCTTCTTGGATTTTCGCCTCGTTGTACCACTATCATTATAAATGCCACCTTCAGACCCATTTACAGCAACATGTTGGTTATCATTAGGACAATCATTTTGGTGACAATTGGTCTGGGTCAGATTTGATATTTTTCACATCTCACAACATGTAAAAACAAAACAAAACAAAAAGTATATGAACAGTAGTTTGACATACAGTTTGCGTTTCGTTGGTGGTGCCACTCTCTGTGCGCCAGTCCACTGATGCAGGCTTTCAAAGCTTTCTCCTGCAGCATGCAAGACGACGGGCTCCTTGTGTAGAAATCCAGCATCTGCCCCGGACTCACCGCCAGCACGTCGATGCAGTCAAACATAATGACAGCCGTGCCTTCAATTATTGTCTTGTGCGTTCTGGATAAAAATCGCCCGCACAGGCAGACACAACTCCATCGAAGTCCTGTCCTTTCCACCCCCTTTCTCTTCTTCTTTTCCTTCTTTCTTATTGGCACAGTTTGTGTTGATTCTCTTCCTCTCCGTTGTCCCGCACCGGGATCATGAATTATTTCGGACCAAAACGCTTTGCTTTTTCGCCTCTTCTATAAGCTATTTGTTGGTATCTCTTATCGCCACTGAGCGCTCTACCACCGTTTTAACAGGACTCCCCATAATAACACCAACATGTTTTCACATAGCGCACTGCACTGGTTGTTGCTGATGAAAACACAGCTCAATCCAAATCGAAGCGGAGATTTTTCTCACTATCCGAAGAAAGAAAAACGTGGACGGCATTTAAAAGCACACGATGGTGAATGACGCTACCATCCCTCGTTGCAGCTCACTTCCAACGTGTTTTGCTACAGAGAACGAAATATTGAATGCCTAATATATGCGAATGAACTTTGTTTGAACTCTTTCAAGGCTGCTGACCTTCAAATGACCCATTCAGGCTGACATCACTGCTGCTCTGCTACGCAGATCAAAGCGAAGGAAAGAAGCGCAGGGGAAATGAGAAAAAAAAATAGTTTATCTGCTGGAAAATAGGGGAACACACGACAGTCTCTAAAATTTTAGTTTTTCAATCAGTTTTTATCTCCCTCCCCATAGGTATCAACTGTGGGTATTTCAGCTGTAGCTTTCAGGCACAGTGGAAATAATATGCTATTCTGCGGATGAGGTCGTTAAAAACACTAGTTTATAAAAATGTATGTTTACAGCAACATGTTATTGTAACTGTATGTATTGCCATAATTTAACTATACCTGAAATACTTTTAAACTTAATTAGATCAACTGGTAAAATCTTTATTTACCGACCACTTTGACTGATTTATGACTTTGAGTGTGGTCAGTTTAGAAAACAGCTTATGATCAGTCACGATTATTTGTTAGATATCATAAGTAAAAGAAGCTGGACAACTGTCGGGAGACCCCCTTAACCACCTCATAACTGTACTTGCAAAAATGAATGCAAATACAAGGTAAAAAGAAAATTTTTTCCAATGATAATGATTTTGAAACAATATTTGTTATGAATTCAGCATAGTCTTTCACATATTCACAGCCTGAATACTGTAATATTTACACAGGCTTCTGGGAGGACTTTCCATCTGGGAAGGACCCATCCTTCTATAAGACCTGTTGTCAGTGATTTTCAGATAATATATAGAAATAATTTAAAAAAGCATTCATCCTTCATAGGGAAATTCTAAAATGAAAAAATGACTACATATACACATACTGTATGTATACACACAAACACACACGCACGCACACACATATATACACTTTTGTTTTGCACACAGGAAAATTTAGGATTTTCATTGTTCATTTTTAAGTATTTAGTGATATTCAATCTTATATTACCATATTCAAGCATGTTTGTTTAGACTATTCTTTTACACTGATCTCATATGTTTTTAGTTTTTTAGTCAATTTTAAAAGTTAAATGCTGAAAAATATAAAGTCAGTAAAGGCTCAAAAACAGTTTCTTGCTTGCCAGGCACGCCTGAAAAACAGAAAAAAAACAAAATAAATTTCCTTCACACTAGGTGTTGGGTACAGTCTCTCTCTACAGGAGTTGAGTACTGCAACACTCAACTCCTTTTGTCTGATAATAGTTCAATGAGAATTATGGACTCCTATTCACATTGAATATAACGCACAGAAAATGTGTGTGACTATATTATTGTGCCATTAAGTCCTGGCCAGCTGTTCCTTAAACATTCAACATCCTACATGTTGTCATACCGTCATTTCACTTCAATCAAACCCTACCAATTCATTATAAACATCCACATTGAGGTACCTCATCAAGATAATTGCTGATTAAAAGTTAAAATTCTCTAGGGTTAAATAATTTAAATGTTTTTATAAAAACATTCAAATCTGTCATGGTGGGGATGAAGACAGGGGACTTGAAAAAAACTTCTAATCTATAACTATAATAGCAAAAAATGGGTTACCAGAAAAAACACAGAAATAATTTTTTGGGCAGTAAGAGCACCATTCCCTGAGGGGTACCTGTGCAGGGCTAAATGTAATGTGGCCTATTGTTGTGTTAAACAATTGCCCATGATACCAGCTGTCCATCCTCCCCTGATGCCTCCATCCTCCTCTGCAGTAGGGATGGATGGATGGTATTGAAATCACTTGAAAAGTCAAAGAACATGACTCTTATTGTGGATGTCTCAAGGTAAATCAGTGCCTCGTGCATCAGATGGATTACTGTCATCCACCCAATGTTTTACCTGTAGGCTAACTACAGCAGAACTCTGTGCCCACCCTGTAGCCAAGACTGCTGAGGATGAGTCTTCATAAGGTGGGAGGTCAGGGCAACAGATCTCTAGTGGTTCAGCTCCTTAGCGTGTCTATGTTTAGAAACCAAAACCACATGAGAAGTCTTTCACATGACAAGTACTTCTACTAGACTAAGGATTAGGTTGAAAACGTACAGGGCCATCACAGGGGCTCTCAGCACAGTCTTTGAGCAGTTTGGGAATTTGGGGAACATTTACTGTTTTTTCTGAATATGGGCAAAGAGAGACCCAGTGACAGCTTCACATAAACTTGGGACATTTTAGAGCCAACCTTTCACTTGAAAAATGTGCAGTTAATCTACAATTTGGGAGCAGGACAACAATCTACACTTTCTGGACAAAGATTACAGACTAAGCATTTTAACTATACAGTCAATTTCAAGACTAAAAATAAAGAAAAAATAGAGTAAAAAAAGCTGATTACAGACTTTATGGTAAAAGCTCTGGTCAATGCTTTGACGTCTCTTTGCTGTGGTATATAATGGAATAATTAATGCTGTTAACTAGAGATAATGAAGTTGACATTTTTTGTCTGTGTTCTCACCTTTAAAGTCATGCCAGAAACAGATTTAAGAAAAATATATCTTTCCAAGGAGGCATACAGTGTAGATAATCTGAGCTAGCCGTGTTAAAACTTGTTCTGGGCACCTAATTAAATGTAATGATTATAAATGTAATCGATTATAAATAAATGGGAAAAAAAATACTTTTTTTAAAACTCTACCCAATTTCAGGTTTATTTAATAGCCGGTCCAACAGCATATTTAGTTACCAAAATAATTATTTTAAACCAGCATGTTTTAGAAAATGTAAAGAATATTCTTTCTATTAAGATTACAAATTGTATTTCTTCAATTGCATTCCAGAACTGAAAAGATAGTTTTATTGGTCAAGTGTTGTGCTTGAGAATTAGAATTAGAATTATTGCTGTTGTTCAAAATGGAAACATATTGAGAAATTACTGAAAATGAAAGAGTAATCATTATGCAACTTAGTGATTCTGGATGCTCTCTGAGACAAAGAGAAACACATAAAGTGTTCTCAGTGAGGTCAAATATGCTTTTGGAGGTGATTTACAAAATAAGGAAAAAAGGCAGGTAAGAAAAATTCGTTGAAACAGGTGCCGGATACCTCAAGATTTTAAGTACCAGATAGAAGGAGGTTCACGGCTGATCTTCAAGCAGATATTAAGGTTTCCAGATCAGAGGTACCATAAACAGACAACTAGTGGAAGAAGGCTTAAAGAAAAGAATAGCTGTGAAGAAGCCATTACTGTGGGTTGTACAAATCCAGAATCACCTGGTGTACTGGGATGAGGGAGTAGCCTGGTCAAAGTCCATGTGGAATTTAACATATTCAAACATCAGGTGTTTCGTAATTAAAGTATTCAGTACATGATATATACAATATCCACTAACAACATTCACACAAGCACAGTGTATAATAACGCAAATGAGGTGATTTGAGAAGCAAAACCAGACAGGGACACTGATCCCCACAGAGCTCATGAATATTGCAAGGAACCTACTGCGGAGCTGAAACAGAAACCTCCCAATAAACATTGGCTGACCCCCTACAGTTAAGCCTATGTAACAGTAATCCCTGAATAAACTCATATAGACAACCCTGAATTCACCTAAAAGTCCACCTGTATTTAGAGGGTGATAATTAACCCATCCATCAAGGTAAGCTGCTTCTTGGCATCATTGCACTATAGCTCCTGGCTCCAAAGGCCAAAACTTACTAGGCTGTGACAGTACGAAGCGTAGTTCATCAACATTTAATAAGGCCCAGCAAAGACGGATAGTTTTTCAGACTACACACATGCAGAGGGAGGTTGTTCCACTCTATACTGAACTTCAACAAATGAACTTGTTAATAACTCAACCACATCACCTGCATTTTTATTACGTTAATTCAATGTTTTCAATTCATCAACGAGTCATACCTTGTTCAAATTGCTATATTTAGTAACAATTGCACTTGTCTTATTAGTAATTTAATTGAAGCTACATGGAACAAGTTATGCCCATTCCTCCATTGAAATTAGGCCTTGCAACACTGCTGAGAGAAACATAAGACTTGGATTGATTTTAGTAGACTTCAGCAATATGTATTAATTAATCAATTAAATATCACTTCACTTTTATTTATAGCACCAAATTTAATGTCAAACCACATCAAAGATATAGACAAATGTATAATTTTAAATCCTATTACAATCCAATTGTTTTCCTATCCATACATTTTTGTGCATACAACTACTTCAACTGATTTAAACAAGGAAGGGATCAGATCATTAAGCTTGGTCGGGAGATTTTAGTGTTGATATCGTTTTTAAAAATGGAATTATTTAACTTTTTGCAGTATTAAAAAGTTAAGATCAATGTTCCAGTGATTTCTTTTCCATGTGAACTCTCCATCTCTGTATTGAAATGATCTTCACCTGTCATGTTTGCTCTTTCACATTTCAACTATTCAGTTGGCAAACATATGTATCAGCCTTTTCAAATAACTCCAATTTATTTTGCTCTTTTTTCTTCTTCTACCTATCAGCTCATCGTCTTGTGGTTCAGTCATTCAGCAGATCGACATTCTCACTGCTGATTCATAGGAACAGCTCTTTCTATTTTAGATTATTATTCATACGGTTCAATATGACATTGGTCTATGCTATAACTGCTTCAAGTCATCAGGGAAGAAGGTTCACAAGCACCTGCACCTACTCCGTCAGCTTAAGTGGCCTATCCCTCTGTTGCTGAGCTGCTATCATTCCCAATAGTTTCCATTTTTTATGCCACTGATAGTTGACAGTCGAAAACTAATTTTACCACTGCGCTTGGTGCACAAGAGGCATCCTTTCATAGCACCACTTTTTAATTCTTTGAACTTCTGAGAGTTGGAATGAAACGGTTTGTATGCTTGATATTATAGAACTGTGGCCATGAAAGTAATTGGAGCACTGTATTTTGAATATCTGGATCAGTGAGCGAAAACTTTTGGTATACATCTATGTTTCAGATCTTTAAGATGTTCAAATTCAAAGTAATGTAGATTCATACCAAGAAGGCCAGGGATCTATCTTTTCTTCTCCTTAAGATGGTGGTCTGGGGGGTTCTTTACTACTAAAAGTTCCATACGAGGGGGGCTTTTGCTCAGGACTGTGACCTCCAGTTCCAAGTACCCAAGATAGGGAATGGCTAATCCATTTGCTGCCTTTAGCTGTAGCCAATTGCACTGTCGCAACTTGTCCTCACCCTGTGACTGAAAATGCTCAATAATGTAATCCTCAGTAATTGTGGAGACCATTGAGCCTGTATCCAGTAGGCAGGGAATATCAACTCCCCCCATCTTCACTTCCACAATAGGGCATTCACTAATAGGTTCAGGTGCATTAAGAGCCTGGTCACTTGAGCATGAGATCGACCCTACTGGTGTTTGGCTCCCCACACCAGAGGGCGCTAGTTTTCCTGCAGCCAGGTTTGGATCTCTACTGCATCATTACTTTGTACTATTGCATGCAGCTCCAGGTTTCTACTTGCAGAGGTAGATTGCATTTGAGTACGGCAGAATCTAGCTATATGTCCAGGTTTGTTGCTACGTAAACAGATTGGTTTACCATTTGGGTCAAAGCGTAGTGGTTTGGTTTCCCTTTCCTGGGTGGTGCCTGGGGAGCATTAGAGAGGCTGATGTGTTTCATAATTGCATCTAACTGTGCTTGTTGCTTTAAGAGACATTCTTTAAGCTCTTTCAGATCATTGGATGGTTGGGCTGACATTACATTTGTTTCTGCTACTGTGGTGTTCCTAAGCTCAGAGTGTGTGGTACAAGAATAGGTGCGGGCCCTTGGTTTACTTGCATTTCTGCCCTCCTCTGACCATTTAATGGCAACATTATGCATTGCTCAATTAGTCTTTTTAATTCTTTTCTTAACAAGTCATCTTCAAGTTGCTTTACAAATTGATCACGTACAATTTGGTTAGAGTTTGGGATCCCACCTGGGGTGTAATTAATGACTATGTCCATGAGGGCCTTAATGGCATTTGAAAATTCTCTCAAAGATTCCCCATCTTTCTGACTTTGTTAGAAAAATTGCAACTGTGCAGTAACATATGATAGGCCATAGGCTGAAGTTCAAAACAAGGCTAGAAATAGGATTTCGCTCCACTAACCTGGGGACTACTTTTCGATAGCAGTTTTCCAATCTTAAATATGTACTCCAGCTGGGAAAAAAAGTTCTCCATGGGATTCCTGCCAGTATTTGAGAAAATGGGTGCCAAAGGTGGCAGTTTACCAAAAAAAGTGACAAATTTGGGTCTTCTACCATTTTCAAACCCTTGTAACCTTTTTATTATTAAGGCGATCGGACTTCTAAATGAAAAAATAAACTTTTTAACAATTTCACAATCTCCCAAAATATATCATTATTGCACATGAAAACTGCAATTCTTTGAATTTTCAATTGAAAAACTCTAATAGCAAGATATCCTTTTGTGTCTGGTTAATTAATAACTATGAAAAGTGGTGTGAATTTTATCACCTAGCAGACCGGTTACAATATTGGATGCAGGAAATAAGCAAATAACTGAAACACAGCTAAAATTTGTACAATGAAAACTAGAAGAATCTTCAAGTAAATTGATACTAACTGTTTATTCAATGGATCTGATATCAACTTAAGCAATCATGGTATTAATGAACAAATAATAACAAAAATAATAGTAACAACCCCCCCCCACCACCACCACCACCACTCCATCCCTACACCAACAAGAGTTACTACTTCTGTTTGTTGCAACATTTATGAATATTTACAGAGAGAATTCATCATCTTCAGAAAAACTGAGAGAATAAGAAGCCTACATATAATTTTTCAATTACTTTTCAACAATTCTACCAAGCACTAAGCATGCCCAAGTTCATATCTCCCAAATCTTATACCTGTGCATATATGATTATAAAGACTGATTCTAACCATTTATGAATCTCCACTCAGTAACTATTGACAAATGGCAATAGCAATGATAACATGATTTTTAAAGCGGGTTAAGTTTTGAGAGGCCTCATAACAATCAGAAGAATAATAATTATAATTATAGATTATTTATAAGAACAATGGAAAGTATTAATATCACAACATTAAAAAAAATAACTCTTATTTATAAGCTGCAAGATGTTTTTTTCACATTTACTACAAACTTCAGTTAACTATGGACAAATATTCAAATTGGTTTTGAGAAATGAAATAGTTTAGTTGTTGAGAAGTCCTGTAGCTTCTGTAAATACCATTTCACTCAGGTTTTTTCTCGGAGGCTTGTAGAAATTTAGTTGGGAAAAGTCTTGCCTCAGTCTTTTCTTCAGAAGATCTGATCTGTGAAAAATTTACAAGGAATAATAAATATATGCTGATGTGAATAATATCAGAATCTATTAATGAATCATAGTTACCTGTAACTTCCATGACCATGGTGTTCTCGTATCAGTTTCTGGAACAGGGAAGAGAGCTTTTTCATCCTGAAGATTTCCTGTTTTTTAATCAACTGTGCCCAAATTATTTTGTCACAAAATTCTGTGTACACAGTGGCATACTCCCAGGCTTTTGGTATCCTGTGTGAAACAATGCTAAATACAGATTAGTTAAAATGCATACTCAATCTTAAAATAAAAAATGATAGAATATCTAATTTCAGACAAATTTATGGTTCAAATATTTTATGTAAAACTTCATCCAAATGTTTATTCTACATTATTTACTACAATATAATTTCTCTATAAACTGGGCTTCATTTGTAAGAATAATCAACTTTCAAAAATGTTTAACCCCAGAATGTAACCATCAATATAAGGTTCACTCTCAAGTATTTATATTTCACAAATATTCTACTTGAATTATCTGAAATTTACCTTTCATCACTTGTCGTAGCCACCAGAAATCTTGTATATTCTTTGTAGCACCGTTTGTGGTACCATACATCCTTAAGGATGGATTCGTCCATTTTCAGTTCAGCTGCTTTAACCAAACTCCCTAGCAAAGAGAGGGTTAACAAAAGTTCAATCATAAACCAGCTGCCAACAAATCATATCAAATACCTTTTCTCTGTTTTACGAGACTGAACTGGTAGTTGGGTGACAAATTTCAAATCTAACCATTATTTGACAAATTAATTAATTGCCTATCATCACTTCAAGTTCATAATAATACCCTTTATTCCATCAATTTCTAGCCACTTACGGGCACATACAACCAGCTTCTTCCAACGAACAACTGTTAGTGGCTGTGTCCGTTCTTTATCTACCGATGATATGTGTGTGATGCATATATAATCCTAATTTTTCTTGCGTTTTTTTGTCTGATCGAAGGGGAACACGCTGTGTTTGTTGTTGTTTTTCTCTTCTCGCCTCTGAAGTGGGAGAGCATACCTGAAGGACACGCTCTGATTGGCTAACGGCTAGGCGGCTTGATTCGAGCGTAGATTAGCGGTGTGATCAGGCTACCAATATAGTTACATTTTTAAGTAATAACTGTAAAAATACTGGCGTGATTGGAGAAGTTTTGGTTATGGGCCCAAAATGCACTTAGGATTTTATTGTAGGTGTAATTTAGTAGTCCCTAAATATGTGTAGCGAACCTGAACGATACAGGCTTCAGCCTATGGCCTATGACTGAGAGCAGCTATAGTTGTCCGCTAAAATGGCCAATATTTGTTCTGTAGTATCCCTGTCATTTGAACTGTAAAAATCAATATCTGCTTTAGCACTCCCATCTAGGTGATCATAAAAAAATAGAATCTGTTCTGCTTGAGACATGTGTCGGCCTGTTATGCACCTGTAATTACTGTATTACAACACTCCCACTTAATTTTACAATAAACTTAAGTCTTACTTTATTTTACTTAAATCACCTAAATCACTTAGGAGATGTATTCAATGTGGACCCTTCTCTTAGACCATAAGTCCCCATCTTAACAAACTTAAAAACCAGTGGTGGGCCGTCAGGGCCTGCAAGGCCTTCTCTGCAGGCCTAAGAAAACATCTGAATCACAGACTGATGTTAATTATATTTTGTCCATGGAAACTTATCAAATATATCTAAATAGTCTGTCCGCCTCCTTTCATAGCTTTTTCCCTGGTTGCGCTGCTTCCAGACATGCATTTTCATATAAAAGCATTTAACCAATCACATTTTAGCCATCATTTGTCGCTAGGCAGGGTCAAAGTCAAAGATGTCTGCCTGGAGGCCTTCACAATCCGTTCTGCAGGCCCCCCCCCCAACAGAAAATACATGTCGAGTACACTGTTGCTTTAACCAATCAGATTTTAGGTTGGTAACACTAGGGCCTTCTCGAAGGCCTTAGGCAACGTCACCATATTCACACCCGCTGACTGGATAGTCAGATATCCAATCAGCGGAAAGCTAGAAAACAAACCAAAATATAGTTGTGTTGGTGTAATAGCTTTTTTATGATTTGGTGGCGGATTTACTGTCAAGGCCATTTTCAAAACGGACTTTTCAAGAAAATTAAGTGAGTAAAATGTTGCTTTTTTCCCGAATAATATCGCGAGTTTATGAGGATATTATTGATGTTTGTATTTTTTTTGCGGGGGGGGGGGGGTCACAGCTGTAGCTGCAGGAGTAGAAGACTTGTGCACCCCTGATCATTATACTGTATTTTAGGCTTGTCCCGATCCGATATTTGGATCGTATCGGCCGATCCAAACTCCAGATCCATTTTTTTAAAAAGTCCGATTCCACACGAGCATTACCATTAGCATTAGCATCTCCTAACCCACAGGTCTGTGTCCTAAACTTTAAGTTGTTACAAGAGTAAATCCCTCCAGGAGTCTGAGTAAATAAATAACTTTCAACTTTAATACAATAAGCTGGATAGGGACATCCCTACTGTATTTCTACATAATAAGATGATTTCTTTAACCATAAAATAGTTATTGAGGGGTGAATTGATTCAGACAGAGCACTACTGAAGGCCTTGGTGTGAAATGCACGGTCTGCCACTGATATATATATATATATATATATATATATATATTAAATGTGAATTTAAAAAACGATTAATCAAAATCAGTTAAATGTAAATGTTTGTTCTCTTTATCCAAAAAACCCTCAGGTCACATCTACTTCATCTTAGGATCTGGTTATTATGGACACAGATTACATGTTGAATTTTAATATTTATATTACAGTAACAGTGTTACACGCATTAGTAGCTGAAAACTCTCAGCATCAAAAGTACAGACGCTGGTTTGGTGCTTCCTTATATCCTAAACATCAGGAGTAAACATTTATAATCGTCACTTTAAAATTTCCGTACGTTTGTTTGGTGCCTATTTGCTTCCAAGGTATATCAGTGTGTGTGTGAATGGGTGAATAAGGTGCATTAACTTAAAGCACTTAGAAGGGCGCTTTATAGAGTTCAGTCCATTTTCTTTTATCAGGGCGGCACGGTGGTGTGGTGGTTAGCACTGTCGCCTCCCAGCAAGAGGGTTCTGGGTTCGAATCCCGGGGGAACCAGGACCTTTCTGGGTGGAGTTTGCATGTTTTCCCTGTTCTCCCTGTGTCTGCGGGTTCTCCGGCTTCCTCCCACAGTCCAAAAACCTGCATGTTAGGTTGATTGGAGTGAATGTGAGTGTGAGTGGTTGTTTGTCCTTGTATGTCCTGTGTGTGGCCCTGCGATGGTGATGGACTGGCGGACTGTCCAGGGTGTACCCTGCCTGTTGACCACTGGGATAGGCTCCAGTTCCCCCCGCGACCCCATCAAGGGAATAAGCGGTATTGATAATGGATGGATGGAGTTTACGGGCAGTTCTGCCAAGTTGCGGTGGCTCTGGCTCCGGCATGCTTTGGGGTCTGGGGCTTGAGCCCTGGGGTCTCGGGGGATGTACCCTTCCATTTGTCTGGGGGTGCCAGGCTGCCCTGGGCATGCCACGACGGGCAGGTTGGTACGTGCCCCCGGTGGCCCTCTGGCCCCTTGAGGGTCGTCTAATGTGTCCTGGTCGCTGGTGGTGGGGCTCATGGGGTGGTGCTCTTCTCTCACGTTGGTCCGGATGACGGTAAGCGCAGAGCCAGGCCGTTGCGAATTATGTGGCTGCACGGTGTGTGTACGATGCATGTGCGCAATGCATGTGTGCCCCCCCCCCTCCCTGGAAGGGCCCTGCGGGCCCCTGTGGCTGCGGGGGTCTGGGGCGATGGACGGGCGGACTGTCCAGGGTGTACCCTGCCTCTCGCCTGTTGACCACTGGGATAGGCTCCAGTTTCCTCCACAACCTGATCAGGTAATAAGCGGTAATGATAATGGATGGATGGATGGATTGAGGATGCTGGTTAATGATAATAAAGTAAAATTGATTGATTGATTGATCAGCAGCTCCCCATCCCCCCTATACACATTGTTGATGGGGGTCCATTTCCCCAAAGCTGTGTTTTGCTTGGCCTGCCGATAACTGTCAGCTGGCTCCAGACTCCACCGAGCCAAAAAGGCTCGATAGGAATCTTCGTCAGCTTGACAGCTGAATCAAGTGACAAAGTCAAGAAACACAATTCATAAAAACAAGTAAAAAACTAGTGACTGGAGTCTGGTTAAAAAGATTCTAAAAAGTCCCAATGTTGTCTCTAGCAAATTGGGACAATGAGATGAATGCTTCCATCCTAAAGTAGCTGTCTGTGCTGGCAAATGCACTAAAAGCTTTCATAATATGCAATATTGTGAACAAGATTTCCTGTAGATTAATGTTTATAACGCATTTACTTATTCCTTACTTCAAATTTTACCTGACCCCAAGACTCAACAGCTCACCTTCCTTTCAAGGACGGAGACACACTTTTGAAGACAGTAAACCTTTGAGTATTTAATTTTATTGTTTTGGTCGTTTGAATAGGAACGTTTCAGGTATAGCATTTAAGTTATATTTTAGCTATTCCAAAAACAATGCTTTTGAACCAGGTTAGAACAAACAAAAGTATTTGTAAGAATTTGCAGATGTGTAAATAAAATTTGGACCAAATCGGTGTTGTTTATATTGCACGTTGGCTAGGACTGTATACTGAAAGTAGACTGGGGTGAATTATATCAATACATTTCAATTAATAAGGGTGATCTAAAGTATAAAAATGTTAGCCACAGAAAATTCATAATGAATGCGAGAGTACTTCTTATTTGAAAACATAATTAAGACTTAAAATCCTACAGATTAAGTTTAGCGCTTCCTCTGGAATTGCAGAGGAAAGGCAAAACATTATAATGGATCATCATTCTCTTTCTTGTCCAGAGAGTAAGCACACAAAGCTCTGCTGCTTGAGCTCTGCGACTTATAATCCTTGTCCTCTTTCATTTAGGGAGAGCAGTTGGTGTATTGCGATATGGAAATAAGACGAACTGATCAAAGCTCTCACTCTGTGGATGATCCCCTCATCTATCTCTCCGAGGAGTCCAAGCCTGCCAAGTACTGAAAATCCTAATACAGTCATTTCAGCACTCATTCCCAACCAGCCACCATCATTAAAATTTCATACTGATTTCATACTGACTGTTTCCATTTGATTTGTATGTGCTTTTCTGCTTCCTCACTGCAGTTGACAGATTTTACCAAGGTCTGATGAGAGATTTGTACTGGAGAATGATTGATTGTCTTAAGTCTTATTAAAAAGGGAATTGCCTGCAGTATTTTCAAATTTCTTAATTAGTCATGATACTATATACACCTATATTGTAATTGACATTCTGGTATATGCTTTGTAATTATTGCAATGAAGTTCAAATTTGATCCAAAAATAAAAATTCATTTGATTTAATGATTTTCATCATCAAATATTTGGCATCATGAAAGGAACCAACTTAAAGCTGTGCAGTATGAAACCTTAGTACGTTTAATACTTTAAAGCCTATTCCAATTTATTAGTCTTAAGTTGTTATTTGGCCCTTTAAAATCTCTTAAAAACGAAAACAGAAATAATTTCTGAATGTTTATAATTTATTACTGTGCAATAAGTCAAAATATTACCCACTATTACCACGTATATTTCATTGTGTACAACAGGGTTTTGACCAACAGGTTGTGACCATTAATTGATGCAAAAGATTTCAGAAACCATATGTTTGAAATATGATACATATAGTATTATAGGGTTTAATGACAGACAGTATCACTGAAAGAGTATAAGTATAGCAAACACAGATATGCAAGTAAGTGCATGCAATATGTCCTCTACAGACAGGCATGAAGGACATACTGCCTGCATCCAGAGGAGTGTTATAAAGGATGTTCAACACAGCCAGACTTTTTCTGTCTTAGCTTGTTGATACACAACAGGCCTTTGCTTTCAGACTCTGTACATACTCATTTAAAACAGGAAGTCGATAGGTCTGTTAATTCTACTTGAGCACCAAGTACATCCATTACCTGACACATTCATGGCCATACTTCAAGAAAAAGGTTAGGAAAGTATGGACTTTATGTGAGTCATTGATGATTCCCTCATATTCAAAGTTAGCCTGGCAATTTTCATGATGACCCATTTTTTTCAGATGACAGCAGAAATTAAAATCAGACTGAATCATCATGTTAAACGAGATTGTGATTTTATTCAGAACATTTAATCAGTATACATGTTATATCGTTTCAGCAGCTAATTTTTAAGTGGATGTGGACTAAATATCAACACAGCTGAAAAAGTGTATCATGAATGGAACCTGTTTAGTTCTACAAAAAGCTACAGGTTCTGCACCTTGTTACCATTCATTAATTAGGTAATAAGAATATGTACTAAACACCTACTAGGAAATGGTCTAAAGAACAGATATATATATATATATATATCCATAGAGTTTAAACTTTTTATACTTTTTAAATCACTTTGATGATTGCCACATTAATTTTAAAATCATTTTAAAATCAAATCAGACGAGTTGAGTGCAGAGCAATCAATTGTAAAGTAAAAGTGTAAGTAAAATTAAAATAAATGGCTTATTTTCATTATATATAGAGGAAATCAAGTCAATAGGATATACCTTCCCAGACTAATGAAAATTGATGAGCTACCCATGGCCAGAGGGGGCCTGCATGAGAGAGGGGGAGATTTTGAGGAGTCAAGTTTTTACAACGTCCGAGGAGGGCTCAAGAAACTGGACCCACTTCTGCTCATATCCCGAGGAGCACAGCAACAGGAGCAGTCCCCTTTGATTCATGTTTCCATAGGGTCAGCCAATATAGGTTTACACAGTCAGGACTGAGTCATGGTTGCTAAAAAACTTCACAAGACCGACATTGTATAAAATGTTGAGGTGCATGACTGGCTTTATTTTCACTCTTACATTCAACTTTATGACAAGCAAATGTACCAGTGGATTGCCGATATTGTCTCCAATTGTATTTTGAGCAAAACTTGACATCATGGGTGGCTTGGCAACAGTGGAGCATTTTCACGCAGTAAAATGGAAAAAAGAAAAAAATAGCATGGAAAAGCTAAGTTACAAAAACAGGACATATTTTGTTCGTTGTCCTGGACATAACCCAACTTTTATGTTGTCAGTGACTCAGACCTGCCAAAACGGCCAAGTTGATTACATGTAGAAATTCTAACAATTACGATTCACAATGTGGGAGTTGGTTGGAAAGTTTTGGCAGTTATAAATTGTAGTTTCCCAAAAGAACTAGAGCGGTATAGTTCTCTTGGTTTGTTATACTTCATGTCCGTTTGATGGATTTCAAAATGGCTTGTAAGTCCCTCCCTCCCCAGGCATGTGTAATAAAAAATAAATGTATAGTAGGCACCTTTTCAAATTATTCATTAATATGTCAAAAGACCGTTGCGTAAACATTACTCTCACAAAACTTTATTGTGATCTTGAAAACACTGCTATTTCAATATTTTGAAAACAGTGGACATTATAGCTACTTTGAAACAGATATCAGTCAGTCAGAAGAGACTGGCTTTGTGGTATTATTCAATGCTGCATGTTTTAAAACAAACTGCAAGAAAGTTGGAAGAAAATGGCATTTAAGTTTGGAAAGTGTAAATTAGTCTGGAAAGTCAATGTAAAAACAAGACTAATGACATGAAAGCCTCTCAAAAAACTGGAACTGCTTATAATTTAGCATTGATTGAAGAACTGCTAATTTAATATGTTCTTCAAATAATTGTTTCTATTCATTCTGGTTTCTTGAGCATCTTCTGGTGCATTCATTCAGCAGATGAGCATTCTCACAGTTTGTATTTAACCTGTGTTTTTCCAAACTCACACCTGGTGTGCCTGGCTGGGGGGTTTTCTGTCTTGTCTCAGTGTAGTCTCATCATTTCCTGTTTTATTTTGAAGAATAACCCTCACCTCGTTTCAGGTCACTTGCACTTCCTGTTGTGTCAACGGTCCTATTGTCTCCCTAATCACCTATTGTGTACACCTGGGGTTCCCTTCCCTCATGTGTTCAAATAGTCCTCATTTGCCTTGTCTTGTGCCAGTGTGTTCCATCCCCTTGACTACTGTGCATCCCTCGAAAACATAGCATTCCATAGATCTTGCCTTTAAACCCTTGTGCCTCTTTAGAGTGCCCTTTTTGAGTTCTTGCCTTTGTGCCTATTTTGAGTGCCCTTTGAGTTCTTGCCTCCTAGTGATCATCCTAGTGAGTATTGTTTTGATACTTTATTCATCGTCTGTTTTTTCCTCGCCTGCGAGTGATTTTGATTTTGTACTTTGTTCCCTCCATATGGAGTATTTCTATTGTACTTTTTTTCCACTCCTTTTTGAGTGCTTCTTTTGTTATAATAAATTCTGTTTTGAACCTATGCTCTGCGACCTCCTCACTGAGCTTCGCCTCTTGTCAGTTTCTTCTAAAACATCAAATTCAGTTTTTTTTAACCCGATCCTAACCAGATTGCTCAAGAAGATTTTCTTTTTAGTTGAAACTTCCATAATGGAGTTAGTAAATCTGTCTTTCCTGGAGGCTATGTACCATAGAGTTTTAGAGAAAAAAAAAAGAATCTTTATCCAACAGTGTTACCTAATGGTCAACCTGTATATAACCTCAATCTTTTTTAGGATAGTGAGACAAGTTGCTGCCTTTTGATCCATGCACCTGATACATGCCCTTTGTTTTCCAGTATACTAGTTATATAGAAATGTCCTTGACTTCTGGTAAAAGGGTGATGAACAGTAGTTATCGTATCAGGCCGTATTCTTCGATTTACATATGAAACAGGTGTCTTGGACTGCCACCTTTCACCTTTGTAATATTGCCAAAATTAAGGATGTCCTGTGAAAAGCCTCCATATGATCCATTATGCTGCCGCCATAATTTCAATGTTTCTAGGCTGGTCTTATCTAATATTACGAAAAGAAGATAGAATTAGGCTAAATACATTAAAAGCTAAAAATATGTCCATTGTACCGTAAAGATCTCATAGTTTGGCATTTTCTCAATAGAGCACTTTGCTCTCAGACTGCAGGTCCTCTGCAGGTCTTCTCGGGGTTCCAACTCTTATAAAAGTAGAATAGTGGGAACAAACTACAGTTATTAGGCCCCTCTCTCAAGGAATCAGCCGCAAATATTTGCTTAGGAAGTAGACACCCTTTCTATCTTTAATATTGGCCTTAAAACTTTATTTTTTGGCCAAGCTTATGGTTAGAGATGGCTCACATGAGCCAATCTGGAACATCCTATATTGATACTGCTAGGGGACTACTTTGCTAGAGGACCTTGCATAATTTACTTCTCTTCACTCTGGTTTCTTCATTCTCCATTACAAATAACATATATGCTGTCAAAACGTATCCATGAATTGGAGTTTTTGTATTAGCTGTCCCTCTTTCCTCTTTTGTCAAACCTCATTTGCTCAAACTTATAGCAACATTCCTTGAGACTGGAGACAGGATTGTAAAAGGAAATTATGACTGAATTTTGAATCAGGGCCCCTTATATGTGCTCAACGTTAACTAAAAAATAAAGCAGAGCCCTTAAAACTAAATTGAACATGCAAATGGCACAAATCACTGAACAAGATTGTAATTTAGATATAAAAGTTAGTTCATAACATTTAAGGATGATTAAGTCAATCCCTTCTTTAAAGAAATTCTTATCTGGAATCAATGGAATCTGTTTTATCAGTCATCATGGAAATGTACTTTTTGTGTTCTATTAAGTGAACATGAACAAATGTTTGTCCTTTCTTGGTTAAGCAATAGTGATGCCCGTTACAAAAAACAAGTAAATTAGTTTTTTCAGTTGTTTTTTTTTTTAAAGGCCACAGAAGATTAGCCCATTTTCAAAGTTTTTTTTACATCTGATCATTTCACAAAAAATTCAAGTCAAGAATGCTTCTTGAATTTTGGTTGCCTAATATAATGACATTGAAGTAGCCACCAACTGTAGGCACTTGATTTCACCAAGGGAACAGTCAATTAAAATTCTTTGCTATCAGTACATTTTCAGATCAGCAATAGGGATGTGTGTGTTTCTTTAATAAACCCTCAAAAGGCTTAAATGGGTTGAAACTGATAAGAAGCAATGCCTTTGAAACTCAGATGAGCACAGAGAGCTGCCCTTGAGAATGTCACCCAGGACCCTGATCGATCTGCTCTCATCCCTGAGAGCATTTTGCCACCTGCTGACTTTCACAGTTAATGCGCAAGCTCCTATTGTGCAGTGCCACTGAGAAAGTTGTCTTGTCCTTGGAGGAAATTCTAAATTTGATAACTCTTGTGATAACACTGAAGAAAACAGCCTTTTTCTATGTTGAAACTGTTGAAAGGCTAAAGATGAAAGGGCTGTAGAAACATAGCTAATAGAATCAAGTGCATTTTTAATGTCAGTTCACTTCAGGCTATTGCATCTCTGAGGTTCATCCTTTGATATTTCTCAACTCATGAATATTGCATATGGAGCCAAAGTCTTAATCAATATCTCTCCCACCATAGTGCATAAAATGCTGCTGTCTTTCCAGAAAAAATCTGAGGATAAAATCAACAAGAAACCACCTGAAGCACAAGCTGCCATTTTCTTAGAAATTCCAACTTTCCAGCTGTCATTTTGGTGTTGCTCATTTTCCACCTGACAGCATTTAACTGTAGACAGAGCTGCAGTGCCCATGCAACATGAGATAATTAAAATATTCATAAGTCAATCAGACAACATTAACATACTGGAGAGCTGTTTCATTACGCAAGGTTCATTGTGAGAAAAACCTCAAAG
The DNA here is from genome assembly GCA_013363375.1 of Menidia beryllina. Lineage (NCBI taxonomy): Eukaryota > Metazoa > Chordata > Actinopteri > Atheriniformes > Atherinopsidae > Menidia > Menidia beryllina. Next base: position 6,314,911 of record JABUIW010000025.1, on the reverse strand, counting down.
GACTTAAACAGCAAGCCTAAAAACGTTGGAAAATGAGATTTCAAACCAAGAGGTACTGGCAAAACATATTGGAGGAGGGGGAGCATCTCATTGACTCTAAGGTACTAGATTTTCCAATGAATCCCTCAAACCACGAGCTCCAGGTGGAGAAGAGTTCAAGAGGAGCTAAAACAATTATGTTGTTTCTTTATTAATCTTCTCTGTTTTAAGAGCCCATTAAAATGTTCATATACTGAGGATTTTACAATAAGTCAATGCTTTTTGAAAAAAAAAAAAAATAACAGTGTCAGTAGAAATGTTTGAATTATTATGCACATCTTAAAATCGAATGCAAAAAATGCAGGCATCACAGCAGTTATATACATATATATAAAACCGCCATAATCATCAATACCATCTCCATTGTCTAAATAGAGTTAGACACCTTCTCTATAGCAGTGATGCCAAAAGGAAAAGGATAGGGTGTTGGGTGTTGTGGCCCATATCTATTTGAGAGGGCCAACCACTTCCCAAACCCTTGGTTGTAAGGATGTTCCACCCATTTTATAGACTAATAAAGTCCAGGGATTTTTACAACTTTTCTGATTACTTTTCTCTTAATTTCACATGTTTTTAAAACCATTATTAGATGGATAGCAGCATTCTATTGAGAATTGAAAGTACAGAGAAACCTACCCAGATCCCCAATCGATTCTTGGCATCTGTATTTCAAGCGTGCTTCCACAGGGCGCTCTTTGCTCCGAGCACATCAACCTTTTTCTCAGTTGAGCAAAGAGGGTAGCTACGTTATCCAGACAAATTAAAATGAAGTCCCTCTTGGGTCAATGTATCCAACTCTGACAACACGTTGCACAGCTGTGTTTACAGAAGTTCTTTAAAATCCTTACCATGTGCGCCAAAATAACATGGCAGCAAAGGGTCTCACCCGGTTAGGTCAGGAGCACAGGGTTAACTGTCACACGACACCAGCAAATACCCAGACAGCACAGTTTATTTTTATTACTGCTTCATAGAGGTAGAATTACATAACTCTCCACAGTGGAAATTAATTTTCTTATAAGTCTTACAGATATATCTTAACTAAATACAGCCTCTCCAGGAGAGAATGAAAGAAAATGTGGTCACTTTTCTTCAGCACAGCACTTAACTTCAAGTTATATTTGTAATGTTTAATTAATGCCTTAATATAAGGTGCATACATGTTGATATTCTTATAGTTGCATACATATAGTGCCTAATTCTCAGACATGAGGACACCTAAATTTGAGGATAATTTCAGAAGGTTTTCTTGCCTTATTTTCTTTTGTTGTCTTTGCTAGGTGCCGACGTGAGTGGCAGCCATCCATGTTTTTATTGTGTTTTTGTCGTGTTTTTAGTGCTTTTCATCAACTTTGTTTGGATTCTTACTTTGGATTACACACTTCACTGAGTATTTCACAGAGAATATAATATTCTATCCCAGGGATATGGATCATTATTCTGGTGACAGCAGACTTTCCTACACAAGGAGACAGCTGCTCAAACTAAGACAGTTCGCCGGCCGCGTTCGGACGAACATCCCCGAGGAATTGTTTTGTTTCCGTGGCTGCCGAACCGGACTCAAAGTGCGGAAGAGGCGACAAGAGAAGAAGTGGAGATTTAAGCCCGCAGTTCCATCGATGGTGATGGGGAACGTGAATTCACTTCCCAATAAAACAGACGAACTGGCCTCACTGGTAAGAAACCAGAAGCTGTACAGGGACTGTAGCTTAACTCATTGACTGCCAGCCATTTTCAGAACAGAGAGTCGCTCACTGCCAGAGTTTTTTGAGAATTTTGACTGATTTTTCAAGAGCCACAGAATAGTTTGTGCTTTGACTATGTAAACACCGAACACACCAAAAGAAAGAGCAGACTCTCTTCTTTCATCAGGAAAAAAGATTTTGTTTCTACCTTATTCCGTTCTTCTTCGACGTGCGTCTCACCGGCGCCATTTCTCTCATAGCGAACCATTGCGTTTGTTTTTATTTGCTTACAATCTATGCTAATCTCCCATCAAAAGTGGCACAGCTACCTAGAGGGTAAATTTGTTAGTCCATACTCTGTCTAGAAGCCGATATTTACGGAAAAACTTTCGCCGATCGTCCCCCAAGTCACTCGCAATTGAAAAACATAAAAGACGTCTATAGACGTCTTTGGCAGCGAACGGTCGGATTTGAAAAGACGTCTATAGACGTCTTTGGCAGCGAATGAGTTAATATGCCAAATGGAGACGTGGCTAACTAGCTGCATCCCGACAGCTAACGTCAAGCTACCTGGCTTCAGTGTGGCTCGTTTGGACAGAGATATGATACTTTCTGGCAAGAAGAAAGGAGGTGATTTACATTAACAACGATGGTGTAACCCTGGTCACGTCACTATCAAAGAGACTGTCTGCTGTGAGGATGTGGAGCTACTAACGGTTAGTCTCCGACCGTATTACATGCCGAGGGAGTTCTCGCATGCCATCGTTCTCTGTGTTTATGTTCCACCACGAGCACTTCCGGACACAGCCTGTGACGTCATACACTCCACAATCGCAAAGCTCCAAACTCAGCACACAGATGCTTTCTTTGCGATCTCTGGTGACTTCAACCACATAACACTGGATTCTACCCTCACCAATTTCTACCAGTTTGTTGACCGCCCAACAAGGAAAAACAGGACAATACACCTGATGTATTCAAACGTGAGGGATGCATACAGTGCCACCCCCCTCCCCCCACTGGGAAAATCAGACCATAACCTCATTCATCTACAGCCAATTTACAAACCAAAAGTACAGAGGCTGCCATTTGCCACCAAAACCTTCAGGAAGTGGACACTAGGAGTAGATGAAGCTTTGAGAGACTGCTTTGAGTCCACTGACTGGAGTGTACTACAAAGAGGAGAAGATTTGGAGGAGGTCACACACTGCATGACAGACTACAGTAGAAAAGGGCCCAGTACCCCATACTCTCAGAGCACCCCCCACAGGATACCCCGAGGGACACAGTCAAATGCCTTCTCCAAGTCCACAAAACGCATGTGGACTGGTTGGGCAAACTCCCATGCGCCCTGCAGGACCCTACTGAGGGTACAGAGCTCGTCCAGCATCCCATGGCCAGGACGAAAACCGCACTGTTCCTTATGAATCTGAGAGACCCTCCTCTCCAGAACCACCGAATAGACTTTCCAGGGAGGCTTAACAGTGTAATTACCCTTCGGTCCCCCTTTTTGAATAGGGGGACCACCACCCCAGTTTGCCAATCCAATGGAACTGCCCCTGATGTCCACGCAATATTTTTGAGTCGCGTTAACCACCGCATCCCCACAACATCCAGAACCCTGAGGAACTCTGGCTGAATCTCGTCCCCCCCCCATAGACGACAGATGGTGGACCAGAATTCCCTCAAAGTCTTTTCCATGGCCTCCCGAACTCCTCCCAGGCCCAAATTTTTGCCTCGGCAACAACCCAAGCCGCATGCTGCTCAGACTGCCAATACCCATCAGCTAGCTCTGGAGTCCCACAGGCCAAAAAGGCCCAGTAGAACTCCTTCTTCAGCCTGACGGCATCCCTCACCGCTGGTATCCACTAGCAGGTTCAAGGGTTACCAGCACTGACAGCCCTGTGACTCACCGCCAGATAGTGGTCAGTGGAAAGCTCCGCCCCCCTCTTCACCTGAGTATCCAAGAAATGCGTCAGCTGAAACGACAACAAAGACGATCACTGAACTGCGGCCTAGGGTGTCCTGGTGCCAAAAGCACATATGAACACCGTTTTGTTTGAACATGGAGTTCGTTATGGACAATTCGTGCCGAGCACAAAAGTCCACAACAAAAACACCGCTCAGGCTCAAGCAAGGGGGGGCCATTGCTCCCAACCACACCCCTCCAGTTCTCAGTGTCATTGCCCATGTGAGAAGTCCCCAGGCAGAACAAGGGAGTCCCCGGGGTGGATACTCTGCACTGCTGTTAGGCACATAAGCACCAACAAGCCAGCACCCGTCCCCCCAGCCGAAGGTGAAGAGGGGCTACCTTCTCGTTCACCGGGTTGAACCTCAACGTTAAGGCACCAAGATGGGGGGCAACAAGTATGCCCACTTCTGCTTGGCGCCTCTCACCAGGGGCAACTCCAGAGCCAGAGCTGTGCGTCGAGGTGAGACTATGTCCAGCTGGAATCTATCTGCCTCGCACTCCAACTCAGGCTCCTTCCCCATCAGAGAGGTGAAATTCCATGTCCCTAGAGTCAGTTTCTGCAGCCAGGGATCGGTTCCGTAGGGCCCCGACTCCGGCCGCCACCCATTCCACACTGCACCCGACCCCTTTGGCCCCTCCTATGGGTGGTGAGCCCAATGGAGGGGGGACCCATGTGGCCTCTTTGGGCTGAGCCCGGCCGGTCTTCATGGGGTAAAGCCTGGCCACCAAGCACTCGCCAACGTGCCCCACCTCTGGTCCTGGCTCCAGAGTGGGGCCCCGGTGACCCGCATACACTTGGCCCATTCATGGGAATCATCATAAGGGGTCTTTTGGGCTGCGCTTTCTCTGATCCCTCACCAATGACCTGTTTGCCTTGGGTGATCCTACCAGGGGCTTGAAGCCCTGGACAAAATAGCTGCTAGGATCATTGGGACACTCAAACCCCTCCACCATGATAAGGTGGCATTACTTTTGTTCAGTATATTTGAATTACCCAAGTAAAACGGCAGCAGTAGCTGCTTTGCTACAGTGCTTATCTTAATAGCCAAGTGAGTGGTAAAATGCAAAGATCATTGCTTTGTGTTATTTTTATATTTCTTGCACAATTTAAGTTTTACCACAAAAGTTAGCCCATGCTCCTCCAATAGTTTTTTGTTAGTCAGCTGTTTCTTGATAACAGGCAGGTGTAACAAGCATGCAACAGAGCTGAAAAACAATATTTACTATATGGTATTGTTACTTCAAAGCCTGAAGAAAAAATGATTAGGACTTTCAATTTGATAAATTACGAAACATAGACCTCTGTCCCGGTGTGGTAATATCTTTTTATCTTAAAATGATATTCATGTAGGATAAAAGGGAGGGAAATCAATTTAGAATTTTTAAAATCAAATTAAATTTCACAGATCACTTTTTGCAAATGCTTAATTAGGCTCTGGGAAAATGAATTTGTTCCTTTAGGATCACAGCAGAAAAGTTTGAGGCAAACATCAGTGCTGTTGACGGAATAAAGATACTGAAATACAGAAGAATCATAAAAAGAAAAAGTGATAAAGGTGGTGTATCAAAAGACAAAAGATTCATTTTTGTGGTTCTGAATAATCCATCTTAATTCCTTTATCTCATTCAGGCTAGATTTCTTTAAATTTTTTCAGTTTCTTGAGGACCTCCCTGCAGAGCACAAAGCTGTCACAAAGATCTCATTCATTGTTTTTTGGCTGAAAAATCACCTCAATTTAAATGTATAACAATATCTGATTTGCCCTATAGAAAATGTTTTCTTATCATTGTGAGCTGGCAATGGCTTCTGAGAACTCTCTATTTGGGTTTGCAAAGAAGCTTTGGGGAACTATTGAAAGGGTCAAACTGAGGACAGCATAGGCAACAATAATATAGAGTAGATGATAGCCAAATGCAATGGAGTCCCTTGAACATAGCTGTGTCAAAGATATCATTATGAAAACAACAACTCCCCCTAGTGACAGCAAGTGGAACTCAAACTGACAGCATCTCTAAAGAATTTGCAATTGAATAAGTCTGTTGTCTTGAATATCAATGTATGTACATAAAATATTGGTGTAAATATGCACTTAAGATCACTTGTTACATTCACTCATATTTACATCTTGCTACTTTGTTGGGCCACTTTATCAAATTACATAAGGAAATGTTCACCTATTAACAGTTGTGTCATGTTAATGAAAGGTTATTGATATTATATACTTATTATGTATCAAATTGTAGGAATACACCAGAAATGTTTCCAGGTTAACTAGCTGGTAACTGGCTTTCTTCAGTGTTTGTCCATTGTGTGGTGTGCCTATTAGAGGAAAAAACACCCACCTCAACGATTTTCTTTTCTTTTCCTTTTCTGTTTAAAAAAGCATCAAAGAAAAGTCCAATTAGCTGTAAATGAATATGTTTCTTTTTCACAAAACGTATGCAATCATCTTATAAAGAATATATGATCCCATGATTTCACATGTCAAGCACAAAAAAAAAAGTCCTTATTCAGGCTCAAAATTAGATCATTACATCAATAGTATCCCTCGATACTGTATATAACACTTTACTAATCAAAGGCTCTGAATTGATCAGCATTTTGAACAGTTTACTGGTTTTGGAGCATTCGGGGATATATGACAATGCCAAGGACATTAGCAATTATCTTAGAGAAGCATTTGTTGTGGCACAATAATCTGAGAAATGGTATAAGACTATTTCCTAAAAATGGCACATAATCATTCTACAGTCAGAAAGATAATTCACAAAGAAAAGCGTCCGATCTATTTCTCAGTAAAAGTCACAGCAAGGTCAGATTATGTAATTCTAATTGAAGTAAAAGAAGTAAAAAATAGAATAGCCACATCCCATTTTAAATCTCATGTCAGGAAATTTCTAAAACTAATAAAACTCTTCTTGTGTTTTTTTTTGTAGGGTTTCAAGGGAAGCACTCTTCGTAAAAAGTATGGTAGAATGGCATATGTTTGCAACATGGTACAGACTTTTGAACTGTGTTCTTTGAACAGATCAGATTAAAATGTTTTTTTGTTTTCTTGTTTTGTTATCAGAAATCCTAATGCATATTACCTTATAACTGATGGACTGAGTGATTTCTCCATAGCCTGTCAGTATAATTGTAAATATAGTGTTTGACTGTTATTATACTATATTAGACGGTAAAATCATTGCAGAAATGCTAAAAAAAAAAAAAAAAGATCCTATGATTACAGACATTTAACATTCTAATAGCAATAGTGAAAGTACTGTATCTGGCCTTGATTATGAAAAAAATGTGCATTAATTTATCAAAATCAATCGTGAAAGGAAAATGTCCTCAAAAATTATTTGTATTAAACAGCTCTTTTATTTAAAACCACTAGATGGAAGCAGTTAACTAGTTTTAATCTTAAACTCCTTGGTGATGCAATGCTGCAACACATTAAAACATAACCAGCCACATACTACCTAAACATGTAATTAGTCTTTGTTTTATATGTAATTAATACTTTTAGTAAATAAAAATACTGATGCGTAGCGCTTCATTTCAAAACCATATTTGACTACACTGCCATCTGACTTTTAGTGACAGTAAATTGCTAGTATAGAGGGTATTTCACATGTTCAAACTATCAAATATTATGAAATTACATACTTGAAAAACTAAGTGATGTCCAGGGAGGAGAGAAAGGAGAAATTTCCATAGCTGAGACCATGTTTGCGTGCTACTCAGCTAAATAGCATCGTGTAACAAAATGCTTGCTATTGTTTAAGAAAATGTTTACAACCAGTGTTTTGACCTTAGAAGAAGTCTAGGAAATGGTTGTGACACATGCCATTAATCAGAACTTCAACTAGCAACGGACTAAAGCATTTTGTGATCTTAATTAAAGACTAAAAGCTAGCTTTCATGTTCGAATTTTCAAAACCCTCAAGATATCCTGTTATGACATTGGTGTATGCCGACATCAGACTTCAATTTGAAACTGTAAATGTACACTATACTCACACCCTGTTTTCATCTTGTAGATCAGAGACCTTGAGCAGCATTAGATTCCTTACAGTAATGACAGTGGTGAAGTGTGTCAATGGTAGTTAGTAAACTGAGAAAAGCGGAAGTGCTGAGGCAATTCATGGAATCATGTGAGAGCAACCGCATCTCTTTAATTGTGAAGAAGAGGGTATTTTACTATAGGATGAAAAGAACAGACAGCATTGCTACTACAGGAGAAGAGGTTGATATGTTGTAGGACTAGAGACACACCTGTGAAATTCTGGAAATTACGCTATCATGAAGAAGCTGAAAGCTGAGTGCATTCTTCTTTACGATCAGACATTGTAGCTGCAGTATCAGAGCGAGACATTTTTTTAAAAACTGAACAAAGCCTTATAAGTGCTTGGTTCTGTGCTGGGGATTCTCTGGATCTGAATGTACAATGAAGCATATTTCCCAACATTTATAACATGAGTAATAATGCTACAAATTTGGCACGTGGCATGATCTTATGACATTTTGAGGGATTTTCTTGAATACAGTAATGCATGTATGTATTTAAAGTATCCAAGATGGTGCTGCATCAGTCTGTTACAACAGCTCCAACCCCTTTTATGGGTTTCTCTTTTCTTCACGTCCAACTTCAGAGAATTATGTGCTTTTATGGATGCACTACTGTTGAAGTTGGTTTTATTTTCTTTACTCTTCCTTGGACTAAGTTATTCTGCTTCAGGTGACCCATTCAGACACGGCTCCATTGTGTACACTCAAGAACAGCTGTTGATGCTAAATGTCCCCAGGATACTACGCGTAGAGAGAAAGAAGATCTCACAATAAGATAAAAATAAAGAAGCTGGGCGGCAGAGATAGTTAAATGCAGAGAGAAGTAAAGAAGATATAAGCCCTATTTACCTTCTGTCAACATAGGTAATGTGAGATCTATCCAACTACATGACTGAACTAACACTGTTAGACAGGAGACAAGCATCTTGTGTGTCACGGACACTTGGCAGCTAAACCAATTCTAGACTCAGCTGTTGTATTGGACGGCATTCAACTGTTGTGCGCAGACAGGAAAGCGGCTGGTGGCAATAAGAGGAGAGGAGGAGAATTGGTGATGTTTGTTAAAAAAGATACTGCAACATATTTGAGAGAAGGAGCACCTGCTTCTCCCTCCTCCAATAGCACTGACCTGCTTCACACTTCCTCCTACATGGCACATCTTCAGCAACACACACCACTATCTCTCCGTCGTCATCCTCTAACACCCCCTATTACTCACGTCACAACTGATCAGGTGACGAGGGAGCTCAGGAAGACCAAAGCAAGGATGGCAGCTGGCCTTGATGGGATCTGCCCCACACTGCTGTTCAGACCAGCTCTGTGATGTGCTGTTACACATCTTCAACTACACAAGATATGGCAGAATAATAAGGCCAGTATAAGAGTGTTGGTGTTGCGGATTACTTGTGTCCTTTGTCTCTTGTGTCCCGTGTATTTTCAAAAACTTTCAGGGTATAATTTTTCCCCCCAAACTCACAATCCTTCAAGAATTTTAATGATCCATGAGAACCATGTGCAAGAAAGAAAATTTAAGATTAGCAAGAACTACCTAAAGGAACAATGACTGCCCAAAGTAAAATTACTCAGAAAGCCTGGTTTGTAGAAGTATCTGGGGTTGTCACCAAGGATCACAGGAAGCATTGGAGCAACATTGTCCAATTATCAGATGGCTCTGCAGTCTTTGGGACAGAAACATGTGAGCAAACGATTGTATTACACAATTTCTTAAGTAAAGGTAACAAGAAGTTTTGAAGGCTCATTAACATCTGAGAAAACATGAATAACAGTCACCGCCTTATTGTAATACTTAAATTCAAAATCTTTCAAAGAATTTAAGAATCTGTGGAAAGCATGAAGATGAATACAGTTAAACCTAAAAACATATCATTACATGAGCTGCTGAAAACAATGCAGGTGAATAATAGGACCAACATGGTCTCTTGGGAAAGCTGTATCAATTTGTGGCCCAAGTTTCCTCTTTTAGATAGAAAAATCTCGATAAGACTGCGTCGATCGATGCATGCTCTCTGCCAATATTTCAAGGATTTCGTGTTTAAGCTCTTTTGATACCGTGAGGCGTGTACCACCAAGATGAAACTGGAAATCTGCTTGTCTAAGTCTGTATTCTACATCAACAGAAAAAGATGGCATACAGTGAACCCTCAACACTAAAGATTTAATCTGATGTTTAAAAAATATTAACTCATGTACATGGATTACCTTCACTGTTGTTTTTCTAGAAGCTCTTCAATATCTGTCAGATTGCATAGTAATAATTGAATTCAGGATCTTGTTAATGTAGGCTGTAGTTGTACTTAAGTCCCAGTGTTTCTTTAAGTTTGCTTATCAAATCCTCCACTGTAATATGCCTTGTATCCAGAACAACTTTTCTTATATCTGTGTGTGTGAAAATGACCGTCAAGATCATCTTTTGGTGTCCTGTCTTCTGGGAAACAATAATAAAATCACTTTCTCTCAATAGAAAGAAACACACAAACAGGCAGATGTTTAGTTAACTATGAAAGAGTAGAAGAGGAAATAATAAAGAAGACCGTTAATTAATCACAAAATAATCATTAGTAAAAGACCTATCCATGTGAATTAAGCTAAAAAATGACAATAAGGCTTACATTTAGACTCCATATGGAGCAATGTTGATAGTATACATAATATAGCGAGAGAGTGTCACTACTAAAATGCTTCCAAAAGTGTATGTTGGCAGGGGGAAACCATCATTCAGCTATTTTAGTTGCACCACACACGAAGAGGGATTTGTGCTGGCACAGACTACAAAATATCTTAAATGTCCATGGCACCATGCAGTCATAGTGTTGCAGACAAACAAATCTCTGTTTATTGCCACAATCTGCTTGATCTTTTTTAAATTTCAGAGCCCTGAGCATGAGCCAACAGAGAGTATCATATCAGCACAATATCTAATTTAATCTATGGACACTGATGATGCAATAAGAACTGTTTTAAGATGGGGTACTCTCTTGCCGAAAACTTGTTGGACATTTTCAGAATAAGAAGGGCACTGTGCTTCACCTGTCTAATTCAACTGGGGGCTTGAAAGCCAAACTTGTGTCCACAAAGCAAGCCATCATTTTCTGATGTTTTTAAGCAAGTGTAAGAGCCACATTTCTGAAGTTGTGGACATTACAAATGACATGCTTGAAGAACTTGTGTACAGTTTTGTGCAACAGTTCTCTGTGTTCTGACATTTTGCAGTCAAAGAAATTCCCCGGTCCCTATGTGTCCACCCCACATTCCACGTCAGCAATGTCAAGCCGGTCAAAGAAAGCCCCAAAACCAGTCACTTCTTTGTAGGTCTGTGGAACTGCTAGTCTGCAGTGAACAAAGTAGACTTAATTTCTGCATGTGCAAAACCATCTTTTCACTGGACATCCTTGTACTTACAGAGACTTGGATCAAACAAAAGAAACACAATCACTCACATGATCAATGCTTCACTAACTACAAGAACATTCCCTATCGCCTTCAAACAAGCCCAGGTAAGTCCACTACTCAAAAAACCCTCCATTAACCGCATTCAAGTGGAGAACTACTGACCGTTGAAATCATTCAAAGAGCTGTCTCAAAGCAGGTCACAAAGTCTTCTCCCAACATAACCTCCTTTATTGTAATCAATCTGGCTTCAAGAGTGACCACTCAATGGAAACGATGCTTCTGTCAGAAACAGAATCCTTGAATAAAGCCAAAGCGACAGGCCCCTCCTCAGTTCTCATCCTGCTGGACCTATCAGCAGCATTTGATACTGTAAACCAAGGCATCCTACTAAACAAGACATGGACATCATAGGCGGTGCACACTCTTGGTTTGAATCCTACTTAACTGGACGATCCTTCCAGGTGTTATGACAAGGCCAAACATGGACGTGACACCACCTCACCACAGGGGTGCCCCAAGGCTTAGTCCTGGGTCCCCTTCTCTTTCTGATGTACACGGCTTCGCTGGGCCCAATCATCCAGTCACGTAGCTTCTCCTATCACTGTCATGCAGACAACACCCTGCTCTCTCCTTTCTTTCCTCCTTCAAGAAATCCTTGAAGGATTCCCTGAGTCCTTGGTCCCTGTTTCCTACTCGGTCCTGCATTGGATCCTTCACCTAACAAACTATGACATGATGGTTGTGTGTGGTAATTCAACCTGAGTGATACTTTTCAAAGTATTTTGCAACTGTGGCACCCAGCAGGGTTGGCCAGTCTCTCCACCATTGTTTGGCATCACCATTGAACCATTAGCTATTGTCTGTACGTCCAGTCACATGCTGGATATTTGAAGGGGTAGAGTGAAACCTAATTTTTGGACACATTTCGGACTGCTGTAGATGTTCTGTCATGCCTCATTTCTTGATGAAAGGACTGACTGACATGATGGACAGAACCTTTTATCCAAAGCGACTTACAAAGTAGACACAATGTTACAGTTGTCATCAATATGACAGATGACAGATATTTTACAAATGAGAATCTACCATGAAATGAGCAAGAATCAACTTCGGCGCCTAGTCAATCAGGACCTGAAGATGATCAGAAGTAAACCAGAATCCTTCTCCTTTCAGAAACAAGGGATTTACGCCATTTTAGATTTAGATCTTGATGGGACACAGGGCTTATTAAAACCCTGATTTCCTGAAGTACTGACCCTTTCTCAACACTGTGGAAATAATAGAAACATGATTTCTGAATGTACATTCCACCAACATGTCTTTTCTAAAATGTATGATAATAATGTTGACAAAATAAAATTGATAAAAACAAACCAAATGCCACTTTGTTTAACCTGGCACATGCTATACATTTACATTACATTTTGTATTTTTTAATCGGAATGTGTGAAGGTTTTCTATGATTATCACTCTTAATTTACAGTAATAATGTAACAACAGAACATTCCAACATGATGTTAGCTTCAGTGGTGAAGCAGGTTGGATTTCAGTTAAGTGCAGAAGCAGAGTGGATGTGATTTTAAATTTCATTATATTAGAAACTTTCACACCAAGGGGAATGAAAAATGTATGGTTGGTTGTGATTTTGTGATGTTTATTGCCAGTACTTTGACAATAAACTTAAAAGATTTATTGTCAAAGTTATAGAAAAGCAATCATTTGACACTATTACTGACCTGAAAAAACCCCTAAAAGATGCCCTAAAAGAGAGAAAACCTTCTACATCAAATACTTCTCTGGGCAATAATTAAGGTAAGACATCACTAGTATAAATATATTGTTCAATTAAATTCTCCCATAGGCTGAACGAAACCTCCCTCTGCGACACACCATTGTCTGTGAGGTTGTGGAACTGCCAATCGGCAGTAAACAAAGCTGACTTCAGTACTGCTTATGCCAAACGGCTGTCCCTTGACATCCTTGCTCCCACTGAGACCTGGATCAAGAATGAGAACAGTCCTACCCCGGCTGCACTTTCAATTAACCACACTTTCTCCTGTACATCTGGTTGAGGATGTGGAAGAGGCTTGCCAAAAATGGAAATATGAACAACTGACGCCTAAATACAAAACTTTTAAATACCATGCCATCGTGGTTACTGCACCGATCAAAATCTGCACGATTGCCATATATCGCCCACCTGCACAACTCGGAGATTTTCTTGACGAACTTGACACCTTACTCTCCTCCATTCATGAATTTGATTGTCCCACAATCGTCCTTGGTGATATGAATATCCACCTTGACTCTCCTAACTCGTCTGATTTCTTAACATTAATGACCTCTTTTGACCTAAAACTGATCAGCAGTCCTCGTACTCACAAAGCTGGCAGAGCGCTTGTTCTCATTTTCACAAGGAAATGTGCAATGGAGGCCCTTTCTGTCACACGATTTTTCTTATCACCATTCAGTTCAGTGTAAGCCTCCCACAAACTCCCGCGGCTCCCACCTCTGTGGTTTCCTTCCGCAGCAACCTCTGCCAACTTTCACCTACCTGCTTCTCCTCCCATGTTGCATCTGCTCTTCCAAACTCCAGCACATTTTCCTCACTTGAGGACACTGAGGCCACGGAGTCCCTTTACTCCACAATGAGCTCCTGCTTGGATAGTCTGTGTCCTCTATCCACTAAACCTGCCCGAGCCACTCAGTGCCACCCATGGCTTAATGATACACTCAAATCACTGCGCACTAACCTTAAGGCTGCAGAAAGGAAATGGCAAAAATAAATAAAAAAATCCAGACGATCTAACAAAATATATGGCACTGCTGTCTGCATTCTCTTTAAGTGTCACTGATGCAAAATAGGCTTTATATACTGATAAAATTGACAGTTCAACCGATACTAGAAAACTATTCTGCATCCTCAAAACCCTACTTAACCCTTCTCCTCCACCACCTGTTACTAGTTTAATGGCAGACATGTTTGCCTCATTTTTTATCGACAAAGTGGCAGGTATTAGCAAACAGTTTACTTAGAGTACAGATTCTAGCCGAAGTCCTACTGCTTCACATTTCTGCAGTGCACCACCTCACTACCAGGGTTCCTCCAGGTTCTGTAACGATTCTGATTTGGACCCAAGAACACCCTGAGGCAGACGGTCAGTTAACAGGATTTATTCAGAGGAACAGCGGTAAATCCAAAGGAGTCCAGAAACAGTCCAGGGTCAAAACCAGGGCGGCAGTCCAAGGGAGCAGGCGGGGTCTCGAGGTCGCAAGCAGGCGGGGTCATACACGGGCAGGCAGTCAGGATCAGGCAAAGTTACAGGCGAGGGACAGGCAGGCTCAGGAGTCAAACAGACGGATCAGGCGGGGGTCAGGCAGGCTTGGAAAACAGGTAGACGGAAGGCAGGTCGGATATCAGGCAGACAGGATAATATAATGCTGGAAGTACTCACTCTACGGCTCGATACGTTCTGGCACGGAGACTGGCATGAGCAGAGTATATATGGAGGTGGAAACAGGTGCAGGCAATGAGGGTGATTATGGAGTGAGGATGCTGAGCAGGCGTGCAGATGGGGTGGAGCCAGCTCCAGTGCCAGGAACGTTACAGGTTCAGTACTGGCACCACTTCTTTTTGCCATATACACCACTGTGACAGTCGCGTCACCGTGGTTGCCTGACAGAGTCTGAGACCAGGATTTGGTGGTGCCAAGGGTTTTTTATTGGGAGCGTGTGTGCTGCCTGCACACACACTCATTCATACACCCACACACACTCACGCGCTCATAAACGCCCAGCTTAGGCTTTCCTTTGGTCACACTCCTGTTCGGGGTCGTGATTGGGCCGTTCGTTTTTATAAGGGGAGAGTGATTAGTCAACTGTTTCCAGGTGTGCTAATCACCTCCCCTGGCTCTGCTCCCTGAGCCTCCTCCACACCTCCCCCCCCTGCAGCTGAGCGCCATGCCCCCTCCACATACCTCCACCGCCTGACTTAGGCCGGGGAGCCGTCCGGCCTAACCAACCCCCCCCCCCCCCTCCCCATGGGAACGAGAGAGGAAGTCGGCCACGACCATCTGCGTCCCCGGCCTATGGACCACCCTGAACTTAAAAGGCTGTAAAGCCAGATACCAACGGGTGATCCGCGCGTTGGCATCCTTCATGCGGTGGAGCCACTGGAGGGGAGCGTGGTCCGAGCAGAGGGTGAATGAGCGGCCCAGCAGGTAGTAACACAGAGCATCGACCGCCCACCGGATGGCCAGGCACTCCCTCTCCACAGTGCTGTACCTGGCCTCCCGGTCAGAGAGTTTCCGGCTGATGTAGAGCACAGGGCGGTCGACACCCTGCACCTGCTGGGACATAACAGCTCCCAACCCTCTGCCCGACGCATCAGTCTGCAGTGTAAAGGGGAGACAGAAGTTAGGTGTGTGGAGAAGAGGCTCCCAACAAAGGGTCTGCTTCACCCTATCAAGCGACACCTGGCACTGCTCCGTCCACTGGACCGGATCTGAGGCACCCTTTCGGGTGAGGTCGGTCAAGGGGCTGGTCAGCTCAGCGAAGTTGGGAATAAACCGCCGGTAATAGCCGGCCGGCCCCAAAAACCGCCTCACCTCTTTTTTCGTCTTGGGTCTTGGGCAGGCCGCAATCGCCGCCGTCTTGTCCACCTGTGGACGCACCTGCCCGCTACCCAAGTGGTACCCCAGATACCGTACCTCCCTCCGTCCAACCGCACACTTCTTCGGGTTGGCCGTGAGCCCCGCCTGCCTCAGGGACTCGAGCACCGCAGCCACCTGCCGCATATGCTCCGCCCAGGTGTTGCTGTGGATGATCACATCATCCAGGTAGGCGGCAGCATATGCAGCATGTGGCCGCAGCACCCGGTCCATGAGGCGTTGAAACGTGGCTGGGGCCCCGAACAACCCGAACGGAAGTGTGACGAATTGGTACAATCCGTACGGAGTGGAGAAGGCCATTTTTTCCCTGGACTCTGGCGATAGGGGAATCTGCCAGTAGCCCTTGGTTAAATCCAGTGTCGTGAAAAAACGAGCCGTGCCCAGGCGATCCAGGAGTTCGTCGACCCGGGGCATAGGGTAGGCGTCAAACCGTGACACGTCGTTCACCTTGCGATAGTCCACACAGAACCGGATGGACCCATCCTTCTTACCCACCAGTGCTGCACCAGGCACTGTTGGACTCTTCTATTACCCCCAACTCCAACATGGTTTTCAATTCAGCCTGTACCACTTTTCTTTTGTGCTCAGGCAACCGATAGGGCCGTGAACGCACTGCCACGCCCGGGTGAGTCTCAACCTTATGTTGAATAAGGCTTGTGCGTCCTGGCAGGGGGGAGAACACGTCAGCATACCGCTGTTGCAACCTGGCTATGTCTGTTTTCTGGGATGGCGAGAGATGGTTCTCACAATGGAGCGAGGCAGGATTGGCCGACTTTGGTACCTCAGGCCCCAACTCATCTCTCTCCTCAATTGCCGTCACCAGTGAAACAGACTCTGCCTCTCTCCACGCTTTAAGGAGGTTGAGGTGATAAATCTGTGTAGCCCCTCCCCTGTCAGATCGCTCAAGCTCATAATCAACGTCACCTACTCGTCGTGTGACCACAAAGGGCCCTTGCCACTTGGCGAGTAATTTAGAGCTGGACGTTGGGAGCAATACAAGGACTTTATCTCCCGGTGAGAATTGCCTTAACCTGGATCCTCTGTTGTACAGCCGCTGTTGACGTTCCTGGGCCTGGAGCAAATTCTCTCGTGATAACTGCCCAAGTGTGTGGAGTTTTGCTCTCAGGTCCAGGACGTATTGAACTTCGTTTTTACTGGGGCTTGGACCTTCCTCCCAGCTTTCTTTAACCAGGTCCAACACCCCACGTGGTTTCCTGCCAAACAATAGCTCGAAGGGAGAAAATCCCGTGGAGGCCTGGGGTACCTCCCGCACTGCAAACAACAGAGGGTTCAGCCATTTGTCCCAATTATGGTTATCCTCGTGTACAAACTTACGGATCATGGACTTCAAAGTCTTATTCAGACGCTCCACGAGGCCGTCCGTTTGAGGGTGGTAAACACTGGTCCGAATAGACTTGATGTCCAACAATCCGTAAAGCTCTCTCAGTGTCCGTGACATAAATTGAGTGCCTTGGTCAGTCAGGATCTCTTTCGGGATCCCGACTCGGGAGATGACCTGAAACAGTGCCTGCGCCACACTCTTTGCAGAGATGGTGCGCAGCGGCACGGCCTCCGGATATCGGGTTGCATAATCCACAAGGACTAACACAAACCGATATCCGCGTGCGCTCCGGTGGAATGGCCCGATCAGGTCCATCCCGACCCGTTCAAACGGGACCTCCATCAGAGGAAGGGGCCGTAGAGGCGCCCTCGGGATGGCCGGTGGATTGACCAATTGGCATTCCGGGCAGACCGCACACCAGCGGCGCATGTCTGAACGAATGCCTGGCCAATAAAATCGGGCCATTATCCGGTTTAGCGTTTTGTCATACCCCATGTGGCCAGCCATTGGGTTATAATGAGCCGCCTGAAAAACAATTTCCCGGCGGCTTTTAGGTACCAACAACTGGGTAATCACCTCACTAGTCTGAGTGTCACGACTCACTCGATATAACCTATCCCTGCGCAATGAAAAATGGGGATATGTCAGCGGCGTGTCAGGGTGCACCATGTGACCATCAATTCTTATCACTTGGTCAAAGGCACAGCGTAGAGTATTGTCACGAGACTGCTCGAGTGGAAAATCTTCCATGGAGTTAAATGCGGGCACTAGCGGAGCCTCCGGTGGAGGCACCGCCAGCTCCCCCTCCCCGTCTGCAGTGTCGGACGACCTCGCGTCACCACTGAGCACAGCGCACATATCCCATGTCCCTGTCGGCCGCGAGCGCACCCCCACACAATGCCCCACTAGCTTGTCGAACCCCGGCCAATCAGTACCCAGAATCAGGGGGTGCGCCAGGCGGGGACTAACCGCCGCCTTTATATTATGCTTTTTCCCCCTATACCGTATTTCCACTGGCACCACAGGGTATCTGTGAACATCCCCATGCACACACATAATGTCCACACACCCCGCCTCCAACAATGCCCCGGGTCGAACCAGGTTCTGGTGAACCATGGACTGGGTACAGCCCGAATCCACCATCGCCCGATGTGTACTCCCCTGAATCCTTACCGGAACACTGTACGTCCCTCTTGGACCGGGGGAGGGTGCTGGAGGGCCGACCACCCGGATCACCTGGCCCACCTCCATCAGGGGGCACTCCCGGCGAAAGTGGCCGGGCAGCCCGCACCTCCAGCACGCCTGCCCTGCCGCCTGAGGAACCTCCTGTGGGTCGGGAGCAGCTCCCGTAGCGGCTGGGACCTGGACCTGGGAGGGGCCAAAGAGGCGAGTACGGGGGGCAGGAAAGGGACGAGCAGTCGTGGGGGCCCTTGGACTGGGTGCGGGCGCCGATCTCCGTCGGGGTGCCGGCGTCAGCTACGTGACCTGGCACTAAAAATCCCCTTAGAGATGTAGAGGATCAAACACTGCATTAACAAATTAGGGAGTTATCTTAGAATGATCTTCCTCAGTGTAAAACTGCATATCAGGAGACTGACATTGAAAACTTCTTTAGTGTCTTTTCACTTGATCATATCTTCCTCTTCAGACCAATTCATAGGTCCACTGATGAATTGATAAGAAGAACAACATTTTTTGGTACCAAACACCATATTGATTCTTAAACCTAGTCATTTACAAGAATGTGCTTTATTCAGTATAATAAGACAAATGACTACACATAAACGGGTATGGTCCAATCTAAATTAATCTACTCATTCATTTACATTTAAACTATTAGTGAAAGGGATAGATACATTTATACGGCAACAATTCATACGGATCCTCTTTCATTAGTTTAACTCTGTTCAATAGAAAGTCCAAAACATGCCATGATAACATCTCATTGAAATATACATTCATCATATTTCTTTAAGCAGTTATTTGAATCACAGTTCTTTCACAATTCAGTCAACTTGTGGATGACACATTCCATCCTCATGTCAACTTGAATAGAAAAGAGACTGTTTAGCCATTTAACTAATTTAAATATGTTAGGAGAAACAAAAGTTATTTGTTTTGGAGACCATTTGTAGAAATGTATTAATTTTATCATAAAGAAATCAAGTGACCCTTGAATTGTCACGATTAAATACAATAGTTTCTAATTAATTCAGAATCTATTCAATCCTAACAACTATGGTGGTGTTATGTTCCCGGCTCTGGAGCTGGCTCCACCCCCACCTGCACACCTGCTCAGCTACTCTTCTTCTTCTTCTGGCATTTTATGGCGGTTGGCAAAAAACTTTTAGTCGCATTACCGCCACTTACTGGTATGGAGTGTGGTTTCTTGATGGTCTATTTATCTATATATATATAAATCTCTCTCTCTATATACATATATATATATATATATATATATATATATATCAATCTATATGTACCTTAATATTCTACTCATTTATATAATTCACTCCTATAAATCAAATTCTATGATATAATTTAGTTTTCTTTAAATATTGAATAACTATTTGTATATGTTTACTCCCCAAATGCTTCCTCAAAATATCTAATAAATTCATATTTTCCTTAATACGTTTAAACTCTTTCCTCATATATCTTCTCTCTCTTTCATATTTATTACATTCTAATATAACATGTTCTACTGTTTCATATTTTCCACAATAATTACATTTTCCAGTATTATGCTTTTGAATTTTATAAAGTGTATAATTAAGTCCTGTATGTCCAAATCTTAATATAGTTATCACCCTCTCCTCTTTTCTATTTCGTCTTCCATTTCTTCTTTCTCTTACTGTTTTTTGAATTTTGTAAAACCATCTACCTGTTTTTCCTTCATCCCACCTTTGTTGCCATTTTTCCATAAGTTTTTCTTTAGTTATACTCTTTCCCTCTGATTTACTTGTTTTAATGGTAAAATTTATAGGATTTTGAATCGCCCTCTTTGCTAATTTATCTGCCCTCTCATTTCCTTCTACCCCAATATGCGCTGGAACCCACACAAATATAACTATTAAACCCATGTTTTGTATTCTAAATAATGTATGAAATATTTCTAATAATATGTCCATCCTACTATCTGATTTATTATATTTTAAACTTAATAACGCAGAGCTTGAATCTGAACAAATTACTGTTTTTAATGGTTTTATGTCTTCTACCCATAGTAAAGCTATTAATATTGCCAACATTTCTCCTGTGTATACTGATAACCCGTTTGTGATTCGTTTTCCCATTCTTATATTGAATTCTGGTACTACAAATGCTATTCCTATTCCTTCATTTATTTTTGATGCATCTGTATAAATTTGAATATATTGATAATAATTGTTTAAATGTAATTGTACTGAATAACTA
Organism: Menidia beryllina; assembly: GCA_013363375.1. Classification (NCBI taxonomy): domain Eukaryota; kingdom Metazoa; phylum Chordata; class Actinopteri; order Atheriniformes; family Atherinopsidae; genus Menidia; species Menidia beryllina. Next base: position 6,294,318 of record JABUIW010000025.1, on the reverse strand, counting down.
TCCACAATGTAAGATTTATCTTGTTTCTTTTCCATTATTGTCATATCTACTGTTGCTTCCGGTAAAATCCATGGTGGTATAATTGATATTGGTGTTGTTTGAGTAATTTCTAAATCATTCATTTTAAATTCTTTTATTTTATTTTCAATTGTCCATCCAAAACTCTTCATTTCTTTCTTTTCTTTTTCCCAACAAGGATTTAAAATATCCCAAGTTGGATGATCTAAATTACTACCTTTTAAATTCAGCCAATAATTTATTTCTAATTTTGCTCTTCTTAAATCTAATGGCATTTCTCCCATTTCTACTTCTATTGCTGCTGTAGGTGTGGTTTTAAATGCTCCAGTACATAATCTTAATGCCTGATGTTGGATAATGTCTAATTTAGCAGATGTGTTTTAGCTGCTGAACCGTAAACTATGCAACCAAAGTCTATGTTAGATCTAATCATACCTGTGTAAATCTGTTTTAGTGATTTCCTATCTGCTCCCCAGTCACTACCAGCCAAGCATCTCAAAATATTTAATATTTTCTTACATTTATCAATAACTTTTTGAATATGTATATTCCATTTTAGTTTCATCAAACCATAATCCTAAAAATTTTACACACTTTACTTGCTCTAATTCTTGGTTATATAATTTTAATTTTATTTCCTTTTTTATTTGTTTCTCATTAAATATCATTACTTTTATTTTTCAACTGAAAACTTAAATCCCCATTGCAACGCCCATTTCTCTATTTCAATAATAACCTCTTGTAATTTCTTTACAATGAAATCTACATTTTTACCTCTTTTCCAAACAGCTCCATCATCTGCAAAAAGTGAACACCCCATTCCTTTTCCAATATCTTTAAATACATCATTTATCATAATTGAGAACAATAATGGACTTATAATACTCCCCTGCGGGGTTCCATTTTCTACTATATATTTTCCTGATATAACTTCACCAATTCTGACTTGTATTTTCCTATTTGTTAAAAAGTCTTTAATCCATTTAAATATTTTCCCTTTAATACCCAACATGTATAATTTAATTAATAATCCCTCAACCCACATCATATCATATGCTTTTTATATATCAAAAAACACTGCCACTACACTTTCTTTATTTACTTGTAATCTTCTAATCTCATGTTCTAAACAGTGTTGAATCATTAGTGCTTCTCCCTTTTCGAAAACCACTTTGATATTTTGATATAATTCCTTTATTATTTAAATAATATACTAGTCTATTATTAATAATTTTTTCCATTATTTTACATAGATTTGATGTTAAAGCTATTGGTCTGTAATTTTGTGGGTTTGAATGATCTTTTCCTGGTTTAGCTATTGGTACTATAATTGACTCCTTCCAGTTCATTGGTAATTTTCCCTCCTCCCAAATTTCATTGTATAATTGCAATATTATATCTTTTGATTTTTCACTAAGTTGACTTATCATTCTATACAAAATTTCATCTTCACCTGGTGCTGTATTTTTTGTCTCTCTAAGTGCACCATTCAATTCAACTTTTGTAAACTCAACATTCATTAAATTATTTGTTTCTTCAATACTCTCTAACAAACCTTTATATTTAAATTTTGTATTTTTTCTTCCTTTTCTTCCCTCTTCACTAATATTATTTGAACTATGAATTTTGCTAAATGTTCTTGCCAATATTTCAGCTTTATCTTTATCTTTTATTATATTTATATTATCTATTTTTAATGTAGGATATTTAAACTCTCTCTTTAATCCATTCATTCTTCTAATTATTTTCCATATTTTTCCTATTTTTGTGTCTCTTCCTATCGTGCTACAAAAACTTCTCCAATAATCTTTTTGCATTCTTAATAGTTCTCCTTACCATTGCTTGCTTTCTTTTATAATCAGTTAAATTCTTATAAATTGGATTGGTTTTTAATACTTTAAATGCTTTATTTCTTAACTTTATTGCTTCTTTACATTCATTTGTCCACCACGGTACCATTTTCTTATTATTTTTACACCCTGTTTTCTTTATAGATTGATCTGCTGCTTCCATGATTATTTTACAAATGTTTAGATTTACATAATTTATAACCATTCTCATATCTACTTTTTCCAAGTTAGTTTGACTCAAGTACCTAAATTTAATCCAGTCTGCCTTATTGAAATTACATTTTTTATTGACCTTTATATTCTTATTATTTATATTTATGCCTACTCTAATTGTTATGGGATAATGATCAATACCTATAGTTGAATTCTTATCAATGAACCATTCACAATTACCAGCTAAACCATTTGATACTATTGTTAAATCTAATACTGATTCCATCCCTGTTCTTACATTGATTCTTGTTCCCCTCCCATCATTAATACATACCAGATTTTTAATTTCCATTAATTCTTCTATAACTTGTCCATTTTTATCATTATATTTACCCCACAATGCACTATTTGCATTAAAATCCCCACACCAAATTACTTTCCCTTCCAAATATTCAGTTAACTCCTCCATTATTTCAATTGATAATTTTTTACATGGATTATAAACATTTATTATTTTAAATTTACCTTCTTGTTCCCTTATCTCAATTACTATATATTCAAGTTCTTTGCCTTTCCCTAATACCTGATATTGTATCCCTTGTTTTCCAAATATTCCACATCCTCCTCCACTTCCTTCCTGTCGATCTCTTCTTATACTATTATATCCTTTAATCACAAAATCTAATGTTGTTTTTAACCATGTTTCCTGAACACAAATAATGTCTGGTTGATCTTTAAGTCTGTCAATATACCCTTTAAATTCCTGTCCGTTAGCAATTAAACTTCTTGCATTCCACTGTAATATTAACATGAACTACTTTCACCTGATTGTCCTGGTCTCCCATCTACCTCCAACTTTTTGTTTATGTTCTCCCATGATCCCCCTTTAAACCCCAAAAACTTTTCAGCTCCTCTCACTATTATTTTAATCTTCTCAGTTTTATGCTTGGCTTGGTCAGTGCAGTTGATAACATATGCTACAAATAATATGAGTTTTTCTACTGGTATTGTGACATTTTCTTCTGACTGTACTTTGGCTTGCAGTGGAATTTGACTCGGTGTTTGTTCACTTTTTCTTGTTTTGTGTTCCTTCACATTTTTTACTGCTTCTGCATAGCTTATGTTTTTTGTCATTTTCATCTGTATGATTTCTTTTGCCTTCTTTCTTTCTTCACATCCTCCATATGTAACCCTATGTTGCCCTCCACAGTTACAACATTTTTCTTGCACTTCTTTACATTCTTCAAATTTGTGATCTTCCCCACATTTTGGACATCTCTGCTTTCCTTTACAAACTGCTGCTATGTGTCCGTACCTTTGACATTTGAAATATCGAAGTGGTGGAGGGATATAAGGTCTGACCTGAAAACTGAGATAACCTATTTTGATGTTTTGTGGCAATTCTTTTTCTTCGAATTCAATGAGAATTGATAAACTACCTACTCTTTCTCCATTTACTGTTCTAGTCAATCTCTTCAAGTTGTTCACTTTTGCACCCACAATACTTCTCTTAAGTTTCTCAAGCTCTTCATCTAGAGGGATCCCATAAATCACTCCTCTAATCTTTTTATTTTCTCCCAGCACTTTTTTCTCCAACACTGTTTTTTTACAGATATTATCCACATTTAAAGCCTTATTCATTTGTTCTTCGTTTTTACAAACTACCAATAGGTTTCCATCTCTCAAAATCTTTACCATTTCGACATCTCCAATTTTCTTTTTTATTTCTCTTGACACCAAAATTGGGCTGATGTTATCCTGTCCCTGCTCATTGTTAAGTTTTAATATTATTTTAAATTCCTCCCTCACAAGTTTCCTCCCAACTATCCTTTCTTCATCCGAACTACTCCCTTCCAATTCTCGTTTACTGCCATGACTTCCCTTTCCTTCATCTGTTTTATTTCTACCACATCCTCTCCCTCTTCCTCTCCCCACTGGCGTCCACCCTTCAAAATCCATACCTTCCTCACTTTCTGCCTCCATTTCCACCAGAACCATTAACATACCAGTTTATGCCAAATCCGCCTTTTCCAAATCCAATATTTTATGTTTTGTGTTTTTCGGGCCGCTCCAAATCCACCTTTTCTGCTCAGCTACTCACCTGCAATCATCGCTCATCACCTTCACCTGTTCCCACCTCCATATAATCTCCGTGTCTGTCTGAATCCAATGCCAGAACGTATCGAGCCTTTGTGAGAGTACTTCCAGCGTTATATCCTTATTCTGTCTGCCTGATCACGACCCGTCTGACTCCGACTCCCGAGCTTGCCTACTCCCTGTCTGTTTAGTCTGCCTGCCTGAGATCTGCTCCGCCAGTCTCTGGACTCTGCCTGCCTTCCCGTGTTCCGACCTCGCCTGCCCAACTACGTGCTCCCGCCTGCTCCCCTGGATTGCTCCCCTGGCTCTGACCCTCGACCAGCCCCTCACCACGAGTTGGATTATCTTCGCTGTCTGGACCACCCGTTACCGAACCTGGACTGTTCTGACCACCCCTCTGCCGAGCCCCAGTCTGTCAATAAACCCTGTTAAACTGACCGTACGTCTCTGGCTGCTTTTGGGTCCTTCTCACGTTCATTACAGGTGGTGGGAAAAAAAAGCATAAGTTCACGTTATTTTCACATGAAATTGAAACTCAACTGATCAGTAACACAATGTTCTTGTCAAGTACAGGCAGATCTAATGTAAACAAAGTCTGCATTTTTCAAAAGTCATCTCATAACAGGTCAATTGGTGTGCGTATGCAGCTGTGTTTTGGCATTCCCTCACAGATATCTTCTTGATGCCTTTACTCTCTGTCATGATTTATATGGCACAAAATATAGGTGCCTAATCTGACTCAACATTGCTAACAAGACAATCAGATTGACTTTAACATGGAAATATGGTTGTCAAGGTAGTAAGAATGTATCTTTGATTAAGTTGGAGATAATATCAGTTAAATGTGATATTATGATACTATTATGATATTTTTTCCATCCATCCATTATCGTTACTGCTTATTCCATAATGGGGTTGCGGGGAGAACTGAAGCCTATCCCAGTGGTCAATGGGCGAGAGGCGGGTACACACTGGAAAGTCCGCCATTCCATCGCAATGCCATATATGTTTCCAGTTCTGCTGATATGCTGGTTTGCCATTTGACAGATGACAAATGAAATTCAAAGTTAAAATGGGGATATTAAATGATCAAGCCGAGATAAAAGCAGAAGGACCAAATTTAGCCAGAAATACTGCAGGAGTCGCAGCAGGAAGGTTTACAGTGGCTAACACAAGTAGGTGGTGTACGATTCATTGTGTAACATTGATGGACAAACAGGTTCCACATACACTATATTGCCAAAAGTATTTGCTCACCCATCCAAATTATCGGAATCAGGTGTTCCAATCACTTCCATGGCCACAGGTGTATAAATTCAAGCACCTAGGCATGCAGACTGTTTTTACAAACATTTGTGAAAGAATGGGTCGCTCTCAGGAGCTCAGTGAATTCCAGCGTGGAACTGTGATAGGATGCCACCTGTGCAACAAATCCAGTCGTGAAATTTCCTCGCTCCTAAATATTCCACAGTCAACTGTCAGCTGTATTATAAGAAAATGGAAGTGTTTGGGAACGACAGCAACTCAGCCACGAAGTGGTAGGCCACGTAAACTGACGGAGCGGGGTCAGCGGATGCTGACGCGCATAGTGCGAAGAGGTCGCCAACTTTCTGCAGAGTCAATCACTACAGACCTCCAAACTTCATGTGGCCTTCAGATTAGCTCAAGAACAGTGCGCAGAGAGCTTCATGGAATGGGTTTCCATGGTCGAGCAGCTGCATCCAAGCCATACATCACCAAGTGCAATGCAAAGCGTCGGATGCGGTGGTGTAAAGCACGCCGCCACTGGACTCTAGAGCAGTGGAGACGCGTTCTCTGGAGTGACGAATCGCGCTTCTCCATCTGGCAATCTGATGGACGGGTCTGGGTTTGGCGGTTGCCAGGAGAACGGTACTTGTCTGACTGCATTGTGCCAAGTGTAAAGTTTGGTGGAGGGGGGATTATGGTGTGGGGTTGTTTTTCAGGAGCTGGGCTTGGCCCCTTAGTTCCAGTGAAAGGAACTCTGAATGCTTCAGCATACCAAGACATTTTGGACAATTCCATGCTCCCAACTTTGTGGGAACAGTTTGGAGCTGGCCCCTTCCTCTTCCAACATGACTGTGCACCAGTGCACAAAGCAAGGTCCATAAAGACATGGATGACAGAGTCTGGTGTGGATGAACTTGACTGGCCTGCACAGAGTCCTGACCTCAACCCGATAGAACACCTTTGGGATGAATTAGAGCGGAGACTGAGAGCCAGGCCTTCTCGTCCAACATCAGTGTGCGACCTCACAAATGCGCTTCTGGAAGAATGGTCAAAAATTCCCATAAACACACTCCTAAACCTTGTGGACAGCCTTCCCAGAAGAGTTGAAGCTGTTCTAGCTGCAAAGGGTGGACCGACGTCATATTGAACCCTATGGATTAGGAACGGGATGTCACTTAAGCTCATATGTGAGTCAAGGCAGGTGAGCAAATACTTTTGGCAATATAGTGTATAAAGTAATCAAAAATAAATTGTAGTCCAATAGCCAGTGTAAATGGATAAAAAGCACACAAAGAGCGACACATAAATATATCAATTGAAAAAATAATTAATCAATTAAAAAATGCAGGACATTCAACATTTCTAATGTGTGCCAATGAGGAGCATTGTAAAAACCCTGTGTTACAGCTGCTCTCTATTTATCAAAAATCATCTGTTTGGGCTTAGAAATACAGGTTGAGCCACAAATACATTTTTGTCATTCAATAATTATCAATAATTGGGAATTAATCTGAACCTACAATTTAATAGGCACAAGCTCTGTTGCTCGTAGAAAAAACATGATCAAATAAAGAAGCTGAGACATTATTCTAAAAAGTCCAGTGACGGGGAAAAAAGAAAGTTCATAGCATTTAAAAACAGCCCTTTTCTAGTGACTTCGAGGTCTTTACTAGAAACGTTTAAGAGATTATAATCCGATTAATTGATAATGGTCAAACTGTCAAAACTAGGGATTAAAAAGGAGCACCCTGCAATGGCCTATCGACTTTGTGCCAAACTCCATTTTAAAAACCTAAATCAGTTTCAGTGCAAGATTGGAAAGAACTGTGATCGGTAAACATACAGTGCAAATATTAAAAAATGTATATATTCCTAAAAGATTATTGAAAACTTAAATCCAAGCACAGACACTTCTGTTGGATGCATGTGATCTTTCACACATAAAAAACCCATCATACGACCATATTAGCTAAATGGGCTCTGAAATACTTTAGTAAAGTTGTGAGCACATTCCACCAATGAATCGAAAAATCTGTCATTGAGTTTTGGTCAGGTCAATGAAGGTATTTACCCACCTATTACTGAAATGCAACCCCTATACAACAGTGTCACTTATTAAACATTGAATGTATGTGTTGGACTAGTATGCCTACAGTCCTCCTCTGTTTACTTTTGATAATGTAAAGAATTTCATGAAGAGAAGAATCAGACAAGCGCAGACAGTAAAGGGCCTCTGAATATTTGTGGAAATCGTGATTACAATCAAACTATTGCTTTATCACACATACTTGGAATAGGTCCAAGTTAAACATAATGTCCTCTAGTTCAAAGGTAAAATTAGGTAAAGGGGAGGTTCTGCACCATGTGATCAATGGCATCGATGATATTGCACATATAACAGCAGACACAATTCATTTCAATGTCACAGGACTTTGAAACCCATTGCTAATAATTTACTAGCCTACAAGATGTACTTAAGTGAAGAATATACTGGTCATAAAATTATGCTTTATAGTCTAACATAAACATTCAATTAAACACCTTTGCTTCGGTTTACTGAATATTGCGACTAATATATTGCACTTAATGGCCACAGAATCATATATGTTTAGTTTTCGATTCTTAGACGTGTTGGTGTAGATTTGCTGCTATGTTTAAAGCTGTTGTCTTCTTTAGAGAGTCAGTTACAGCCAAACTTTAGCTACCGGGCAGATTTCATCGCATTTAATTCTGGGGAATTTTATTAAACCAAAGTACAAGGTCATATGGCTACAGAACACAAACTCTTAAAATTGACAGTTGGAATAAATTTTTGTGGAGATTTGCATCTCAGCCGTTGTCCCACCTGTTAAAAGGACATTGTCGCACAACTAAACTCTGTTGCCAAGTTCCTATACAGTGAGAAGAATCATTTCTCTGGGAACCTTTGCAAACAAATCATTATAGTTCAAACTCTTTGTATTAGTACTATCTGAAACTTTAACATTTGATATTTTGGCCTGTGGACTGTAAGATGAAGCTCTTATATCTTTGGAATTTTTCCAGATTCTACACAGTGTAGATCCTAAATTGAACTGGGACTTTCCCTCCTTAAGAGTTAGCATTGGCCTTGAATCTTTTTTGTTTGTGACTATTCCTTTTAACTGCTGAATGATGGACTTTGAAATTGTAACTGGCCTAATAAGACTTTCCAACTTGATAGGCAGTAACAGTTGTTTCAATGAGGTCTTTACTGATGTCTTTTCAAATTGGCATTATGTCAACAAACACCTGAAAACTCCAGACCAGTAAAAAATCTACTTTAAAATCAAATTAGACACTTAAACTTGATTAGTTTGCCCTTTTTATTTACGTATATTTTTTATGTGTATTTATATTTTCACATGGCTCTACAATGTGATTTTTCATTATTCTCTTATGCAGCAGACCTTATGTTTTCTTGTTCACACAATGTAACAGCATTAAAATCCACCAAAAAATAAAAAAATAAAATAAAACAGTCACCCATTAAACACAAGTAGTATTCTAAGTTACAACAGTTTTTAAGTGCTGTATTGCAATGCGTGCTGATTAATAAAGAAAATTATTTGCTTGAGATTTCCTTTGTATGTTTCACACAGTAGGAATAACAATGTAATTGTTCTTATCTTATATTGATATTGTATGGCCTTTTATGAGGCGGTCTCCACAGGGACTGAGCTTCAAAACACATGCCCAGTTTTGTGTTTTGAAAGCCATTGCTAATCAAAGTGGAAGCAGTAAATTGTCAATTTTATAAACTGTTTATTGAAGTTAACAGTACGACAATACCTTTTAATTATTTAGTTGTAAACTGAGATATAACATGCTAAAGTAGTAAAAGCAGTAGAAAACATGAACTTTTAAAATAAGTAATACAAATACAAATTTCCATCAAGGTAGTAAAAATATTTTTAAATAAAAGTAAACCTGGAAGACATTTTATATAAAGTAGGCATACATTTAAAAAATCCTAAAAATCTTCTTAAAAACACAACTTTTGCTTTATCAATTGGTTGCATAGTTGAAGACTTCATAGCTGCAATATCTGAATTTGTGAGGTTTGTTATCCATCCACATGAGATTATAACATGCCCGCCACACTGAATGTGGGCCAACCTGAATGGTCCAAGTACAGATTACAGCAAGATATAGTTAACTTTTTGGGAAGCTTGTTGCTTCCACGGGTCATTTCAGAGCTGGAAATGTTTGGTGAAAGTCAGCCTGAGGTTATTACACTCCACTGGTTTCTGTTTTCTTTTTGTTGTTGAAAGCTTGAAGACAGGAAAAAAAACCGCATGGACTAAATTTCTTTCTACGTCTTGGACATGGATGGAACCCTTCTTATGAGGAGGTTTTGAATTTGTTGTTGTTTTTATGCAAAAACTTGATATACTTTTGAATATATGTTTTGATGTACTTTGCAAACAATTATTTACATGGGAGGTCAGGTAATTTGAGAGTAATAATGTAACATGAACATTCACTCATTCTACCGTACACAAATACAGATAGATAGATAGATAGATAGATAGATAGATAGATAGATAGATAGA
>JABUIW010000025.1:6261471-6283655 GCA_013363375.1 Menidia beryllina | reverse complement strand
TTTGTTGTTTGGCATGTCTATTTTCGGCTCCATTTTTCAAAATTGAGGCGTTCAGAGGATCGAACGTCGTAGCTAAGTACGCTATTAACCAATGCTGCACTAACTGTTCTCCGCGCGGTCAGTATACACGCACACGCGCGCGCGTGTCAGTAGCCCTAGCCTGAATTGCACCAGTGCGGGTCATTTCAGGTTAAAGCCTGTCGCTGTGTCCCGTTCAGTTTGGCCGACTGAGAGCAACACTGGATTCCAGCTGGGGAGGAATGCGCAGGCACCAGGACACCGACTGATATCTGCACATGAGCTTCGTCTTGCATATGCGGTACGTTGCTTCTTTTTTTTTCAGTAGGGGGTGTGAGAGGTATTTTTGACAGCTGTCTGGCCATTGGCAACCTCTTCAAACATCAGGTAGACATGTTCTGTGCTTCTGAAGCTAAATGGACATGTTAAGGTTTCAAACTCCCCCATGTCTATGTCCTATTGAGGAAACTGTTTACCGGACTACATTCAACATGTCTGCAATTCAACGCTACCTTGTCATAATTGTAGACGGTTTCACTCTTGAAAGAACGTGACTCGCCAGAATTCGTGCAGTTCTTAAATTATTTTGTTTTAAGAAGTCCTTTTATTTGCATATGTGAATAGTAATATGGGTTAATATCCCTACTCTTGAGAAACAATTTTTGTGTAATCGAAATGAAGCAAGAGGAATACAATCAAAACATTCGCAAAAGTTTATGTTTAAGTACATTTATTTGATGTTTTATTTAGGCCGAATTGTGTGTGGCCTTCCAATAACAAATACATTATCGTCGTTGTGTGTATGGTTTGGTCAGTTTGTTAAAAAGATGGAGAGTAGTGAATTGATAGACATGTGAAACGAGGTTCTGTATGTACAATAGAAAAAAACACGTACCCGGGATAGGCTTTTCAGAATTTGGGTGTGTTGCTTTACTTTCCATGTTCATTTGCTTAGTAGCCAAAAGCCACCAGCTTATAAAAATTATGTAGCATGACTTGGGTCTCTCTTAATTTTGTTGCCGTAAAATGTATCAGAACATTTTGCCTATTTCCGCTTTCACCTTGGCTTTCACGTTTGGAAACTTGAACCTGACTGAGAGCCTCTCGATTAACATCTGTTGTGCAACATCAATAATGTCCAGGCTGCACATTATTGAGCTTAGATGAGAAAGGAATGCCCCTAGATTTGCGCGAAGTTACGTTTTTGTCATGTTGTAAAGGGTATTACATTAGATCTGTGTAAAGTTATTTTACAAGTAGTTGTTTGTCCTTACTTCTTGCCGTAGCTAGCATTCTGATTGGTACTATGTTACCATGTGAGTATGAGCAGGATTTGTTCCGGGAGGTTAAAGGCAGCGGTCTAAGGTGTGACAGTGAATATCCCATTTTAGCGTCTTCCTCACAAAAATAACAGCAAAAGATATTAAATTACAGGCAGTGTCATCAAAGGGAAAATGTATCTTGAATAATTGAAATATGTCGATGAATATACTGTTGATTTAGTTGTGTCATCCAGGTATATCTACTAAATGAACAGAGAGACGCTTAAGTCGTCAGCTAAGTGTGTGTAAGTTCATTCTCTCTGTTGAAATGCCTGTTTTTGTGCTTTTCTGCAAAGCATAAGCTCACATAGCGAAAGTTTGTTTGCATGCAGCCTACATAAATTATTATTGTTGTAGTATTATGTTGAAGCAGTTTAAGACACCAGGGAAAATCTGTTTTACATAAAAAAAGATTGATCCTCATAGCTTTTATGTATGAAATCACTCTTTATGGACAGGAGGAAGAAAATAAACAGAAACAATGGTGGTCTCTACCTAATTGACATTGTGTTGTGGTACTGCTGTCATTTTATGCAGGATTAACAACAACAAAACATTTGTGGTTACACTTGCACTTTTTAAGGAGTATACGTGTAGCTCTTTCAGAGAAACTTCTTGTATTGTTTTTTGTTGTTTTTTTAGAGCTGACTTTTGGGAGAGGCCAGTGTTTCTTTGAGGTAGCTTAATAAAGCTATCAGCTTTGTGTGGCTCAGTGAGTGGGGAAACAGGCAGCCTTTCTCCCCAACTTTATTGCTACCACATGACAGACAGAGGATGATGTTTAGTAGCAAAACATTTCTGCCCCTTGGGTGAACATGAATATGGCTGTGGGTTTGTTAGATGGAGCTGTGCAAAGAAAAAAATGGACAGCGTGTGCATTTAACCTCTTTTTTGTCACAGTTTAACATGTTTTGCCATCCAACATTCGAAAAAACAAATAAACATTAAAGGCTACCTTTGTTGGAAATTCTGCTCTATTAAAATGTAGTGTATATGAACAGATACATTATTTTGGAAATTGTTTAAACCTACTTATGGCTTATTAATCTCTGTTTGAAATTGAACTCTGGGATACAATTTTGAGGCCGCACATCCTGTCTTCATAGAATCAGTACCTGAGAGTATTACACAAAATCCAGCTGTGCTTCACAACAGTGAATGGTTCAAATAAAACACATTCTTTCTTTTCAATGGCATGATTAGTGCTAATACATGATCCATGATATTTATAAGATGTGAGGTCCCAGCCTGCCATTATTGTGTGTTTTGATTGGGTTTTGAGTGCCTATACAGCACCCTACAGAGCGAAGCAACCATGCCTATTCTTATGCACTGAGATGAAAGCTTGACATACATATTGGATTTTCATTGTTCAAGCTTGGAGTAGAGGATGCATTTGATATAAAACAAGTAGATCTACTTATAAAAAAGAAAGATGTCTGTTTCCAGAATCCAAACTGTGAGCAGGCTCCACAGGAGAGCAGTGTGATGGCTGTGGCTCTCCCACCTGTTCTACTTTAAGCAACAAGTTAAGAATATGGAGGACATCCATAACTTTGATTGAAAGTTATCATTGCAGGAGCCAGGGACTGGTACATTTCAGCACAAAATACATTTTTTGTCATATATGAAAACAACAAAACAATTTTACTTTTTTAAAAATGTGAGTAATTGAGTATAATTATATATGTAAGTACTTATAAAGCTTCAAACTGAATACTGATTTCATTTTCTGTGTGTGTTTGTGTTATAATGGTGTATCCCCTGACTTTGCTTAGAATAATTTTTTACCTCATCAATGTCTCAATGTGATAGCATATTCAGTTTTTTACTTATTTGGAAGTTCTTTCTTTACAAGGTTAGAGTTGGGTTACCATCTTCTCCATATACCTTTTCTCCCAAGGACTGATGAAATATTGGCTTTTACAAAAATTGAAGGTTCTTTAGCCCTATGGAGGACTTGCAACCTGTCCCGCATGCGCAATAGAGGATGCAATGATGTCACATGTTGCATGTTTGCTAAATATTTGCGGTCCAGCTTTCTATAATATGAACAGATGCAATGTCGCTTTGTTTGTTTGTGTTTTTAATGTCCTTATATTTTACCTGTAGGCTCTTTATTTTTCTTTTGCACTTGGGAAATGTTAACAAAACTTGCCCTTTGAGCTTGGCCTGGATAGAGTTATCCCCCCAAATAACAATTAAGTCAGAAACCTTGCTTTTTCTGCACTGTTCTTGTCATTATCGCCTGCAATGTTTTTTTTGTTTTTCTTTGGCGTAGCAGGATACAGATGTGGCATTTGTCGAGTGTCAGATTTAGGAAAACATATCCAAGTGGCTTGGGTGGCATTTGAAAAAAGATTGGATACAGGTTGCATTAGGGCAAAAAAATCGGATTTGGGTCACTTCAGGCTTCAGTGTGAACGTAGCCTTAGTTATTTCCAAAGGACTGGCTGCTTCAAAATCGTTTAGTATCGCCAAAGAGTAATCCTCAACTCTTTTACATTCAAAAACACATTGTCTTTGAAGCGAGAGCCATCTCTGGATTGTTTTTTCATGGAGCACCCTATCAAAAATATCCTCATTGCTTAACAAAGCTTGAAAGCTTTTCAGTATTAGCATATGTACAAAAGTTCTTACTTTGTCAATGCAGTATGTATTAACCATGTTGCGATGAAACATAATTACCGTAAATTCCGGACTACAGAGCGCACTTGATTATAAGCCGCACGCTCTAATTTTAGAAAGAAAATCAATTTTGTACTTGTATAGGCCGCACCGGATTTTAAGCCGCAGATATTTACACAAAGATATTACACGTGAGGATTTTTTTAACGTTTGATTTAATCCGTATGGTAAAACAAACAAATACGGTACATTTTACAAATGCTTTTTTGAAACAGTACCTGTAACACATCGACCGTACTTTTGTACGTGTCGGTAACACGCAAATAACGTTGCGTATGCTTTTTTACTGAACAACGCGAACTTTGCAGCGTATCAGGAAAAGTCAGTCGCCTTCTTCTTACTCCTGCGCACTAAAACCATCAAAGTCCTCTTCCTCAGTGTCTGAATTGAACAACTTTAGGATACTGTCACTCACTTCAGTCTCTTCGTTGTCGCTCTCACTTGAGCACTCGCGGTCCTCTTCATCACGGAGCAGCCCAGCCTTCCGAAACCCGCCGGTGATGGTGGATGTTTTGACGCGGCTCCACGCATTTATAATCCACTGGCAGACATCAGCAAAAGTTGCCCTTCTCATGCGGCCAGTTTTGGTGAAGGATTTCTCGCCACTCGTCATCCAAGTTTCCCACTCACTGCGCAGTGCCACTTTAAATGCACGGTTAACGCTGATGTCCAGTGGCTGCAAATACTTCGTGGTGCCCCCTGGAATCACAACTGGGATAGAGTTTGTACTCTTGATGGCAGCTTTCACTGAGACAGTTATATGGGCCCTCATGCTGTCCATCACGAGCAGTGCTTTTTTTTGGTGAAAATATCCCCCTGGACGCTTGCCATAGCACTCCGTAAGCCATTCCTTCATTAGGCTTTCTTCCATCCAGCCTTTCTTATTGACTTTCACCACTATTTCTTTTGAGATCTTTTCCTTTGGCATTGTCAGACGCTTAAAAATCACCATGGGTGTGAGCTTTAGTCCGGATGCTGTGCAGCTCAGAACACACGTGAAGTGCGTCCTCTCGTGGCCAGTTGTTTTGATTGTGATGGACGAGTCACCTCTTTTATTTACAGTCCGGGTCAGTGGCAAGTCAAAGGTCAAAGGTACTTCATCCATATTTATTATGTCATTTGGCCCGATGGAATGCTCCGCTATCTTTGTTTGAGTAAATGTACGGAAGTTAGCGAGTTTTCCCTCGTAGTCGGGAGGGAGCTGCTGACACAGCGTCGTGCGTGCCCGGACGGACAGGTCTTTTCGTTTCATAAATCTGAAACACCACGATGGCCCACCTCCAAAATCTTCGATGTTCATCTCGGTCGCCATTTCTTTAGCCTTCAGCCTGATCTGCACGGTGGAAACTCTGCGGCCTCCTGCTCGCTGTGTGTTCACCCAGTCTTCAAGGGAGTTTTCCAGGTCCGGCCACCTGCTGCGATTACCTCTGAAAGCTTTTGTCGTCTTTTTGCATCGAGTCAGTTCTTCGCGCTGGTGTCTCCACCGTCTCACCATCGATTCATTTATGCCAAAACGACGTGCAGCACCTCGATTTCCTACTTCAATCGCCAGACTGATTACCTTTAACTTAAAAGCGGCATTGTATGCTTTTCTTCGAGTATCTTCCATGTTGATGAGGGTGAGTACAAATGACTGATTTACAAGACCGTAATTAACTGTGAAAGTTAGCATGATGTATCGCACAATTTAATTGGAGCTCTGTGAACTTCTCATCAATTTTATTGGTCTACTGTTTTTGCCGCCATGAAAAAAAAACATGCATTAGCCGCACCATATTATAGGCCGCAGTGTTCAAAGTGTGGGAAAAAAGTAGCAGCTTATAGTCCGGAATTTACGGTAAACAACTGATTCTGTCAGTTTCCAGTGTAAACACTAAGATGGGCCACTGTCTTCAACTACGCTTGTGGGGTACATAAAAAAAAGTTGTTCTGAGCTAATGGCAACAATTTGACCCCTGCTGTGAAAATAATTAAAGATAAATAATTAAAAAATTATTTAAAAATTATTTAGAATTAAATTAGCAAGTTATGGTGACTTACACCATGTATACTTCCCTCAGAATAAAAAGTATAATGTACTTTTTTAAATTACTACATGTTACTTTAATAAACCTAAAAAGCAGTACATTTTTAGTACTGGTCACTTATCAGTGTAAGGTATGATGGCTATTTAGTGTTACAGTGTATTGAGTCAACTCCCATTCTAATGAAACCCACAAAATAACTAATGAAATACAGACCCTGACACACTGTGTCAGACGCTGACACTACTCAGCGAGCTCGGCCGCTTGCACTCGGTTGCAGGCCTCCCTCCACTCAGAGTCTAGCTCACCCCTTATAGCTATATCAGACTTGGAGAGTATTAAGTGTCTGTCGTTTAACACTAGAACTACCAGGATTTTTCTGCCTACCTAGAACTACCAGAGAGGGGTCAATTGACCTGGCGGCTTTTCCCGAATACACTAATCACTCATTTTGTCATGGTAATGAGGCTGTTATGGGCCGTGTGTGGGGTCAGGGGTGAGGGGGTCACACCTTACAGTGGTAACGCCAAGACAAACAGGGACAGACAGCTTCTTCCCAGTGTCTTACAGTTTTTCTCCCTTGGTTTGGCTCATTTCTTGAAATTGAGATGTCATTCTCAAAACATGGACAAATCCCAAAACTAAATTGCAGTTCCTCACAACAGAATGGCATTTATCACAACTTTCATCAAATTTCAAATGCTTTTGTACATGTCTCAATCATTTAGTACATCCTTGCAAATGGCTATGTACAAGTAAGAGTAATAAAGATAATTGTGCAAAGAACATTCTATGAGTTGCAAAAAAAGGTGCAAAAAAACATACTAGGTCAGTTGAGGCAAACAAGACATGACCGGGAAAGAGTGTTGACAGATACATTTATGATATAATATAGAGATATAGAAGTAAAAGAAATGAGACATATTTCAAGTCAGTATTTCCATAGTGTAATCAATAGTTCCATAGTGCAGTGATTGGACGCTCAAGCCATGGTCTGAATTTTTCCAGAGTTTGTCCCTCTTTTCAGTCTCTGACACTGTTGAATTGTTCATAAAATGTAATGTTGTCAAAAGTGATTGGAATCTGTTGCGGGGCATCACATCAGCAACTGGGGAGTTCCGCGTATCCGTCTCCCAATACATACGGGTTCCAGCCATTTGGACCAAGCCCATCCCCCATCCAAGCCCATCTTCAGGTACATGCCCTAGCTATGAGCTGCTAACAGCCACATTTCCACAACAAAAGGAGTCTCCGCAGGAGGTCCAAAGGGTCAAATGACCCTCTTGTGGGGCTTTTAGGTAAAAAGGTCAATTGACCCCTCCGTGGTAGTTCTATTAACAATGTTCATTCCAATGATGCCAAGTAAAGAGTCCGGTTTGTTTATGTCACCGTCTTTGAGAATGAGGAAACCACATTCTGGGATGGTAAGCCCCGTTATTTGTATGTCAAGTTCAACATAGCCTAAGTATGGTTGCAGTAACTTGTTTGCTGCTGTTAATCTTAGCCACTTAGCAGTGAGGTGCAGGTCTTTATCCTCTCCATGAAGGTGGTTTCTGAACAAACTTTCCATCAAAGTGCTAGCATGATTCCCTGTGTCCAGTAAGCATCTCAACAGGATACCATCTGGATGACTACCTCTGGGCACTTTCCGATAGCGTTTTCCAGGAACTGTTCATTGGTTGGAGTGTCTTTTGAGCCTTATGACTCTTCTTCTGCCTCGCATTGCCCGGCTAATAGCAATAGAGGGTTTTTATTTCACTGTGCTGCAGGACTAGGTGAAACAGCAGGCTGGATTCTTAATCTACAAGCTGCTGGACAATTTCTAGCAATATGCCCCACCCCTTGACATCTCAAACATATCGGCTGACCATAGCTATACCTGGGCTGGACTCTAGGCTTACCAGCCCCACTACCACCTCCTGAGCAGGAGTTTGTTGTAATGAGTTCACGGACTGCATTGGTTAGCTCAGCAATAGCTTTACCCTGTTGAGCAATTATCTTAACTACATCCTGCAAAGTCATTGCCAAATCATTCTGTGAGTCACTGGTCAAGATTCCTTCTTCTCAGACTGCACCTACCACATTTCTACTTGCAACATTTGAGCTCTGAGGCCGGTCTTCTAAAGCCCACAAGATTGTCTCTTCACGTACCTCAAAAAAAATAAACTCGGGCTTTTCTCAAATGAGCCTTTGTAGAAGGTTGGAGTCGCACACACCATCAGGGAATTGATCCCTAAGTGCTACCTGCGCATTAGGTACAGCATCAGGGTACTGTTGGAGGGTAGAATCAAGCGGCTGTGAGAGTGAATGTGAATAATCCCTTAAATCTTCTCCCTCTAACTTCTACGAGCCTAGAAAGCATTAATAGTTGTGGAGTACTGTGCCTTTCTCTAAAGGTTTCCCTCAAATATGAAAAGAGCTCACTGGACTGTTTCTCCTGTCCCAACATGCATAGTATGACGTCTTAACCCTTTAGCACTGAGAGTAAAAAGTCTGCTTGATCTTCAGTGCACAGATCTTCGCGCGCTCCACCTCCTCTATGAACTCGTCTACTGTGTAAGCATCCATCTCTCGTTCACCACTAAATGGCACAATGTTCTTTTCCCTTAGGATTTACACAATAGATCTCGTCTGAACATCACCCAGGTTAGCAATACTGGACATAACTGCATCATGTTTCTAACTCAGTTCCTGGACCTGGGACTGCAGCTGTCCCAAAGTACCTTCAAACCCAGACATGCAATGGTGCTGTTCTCTTCATTGCTACTGACTGCTCTAATGGCAGCTCCTACCTGGTCCCTCTCTGACATCCCTTGTCTATCAGTCCAAAGGTCTCTGAGACGGGGACACCAGCTCCTTCAGACCTTCACAGTGATGACACAGACACCCCTCTCGTCCTTGAGCCATGTACCCAACACAGCCGCTTTAGGGACACAAAACGCCAGTCCAATCTTCACCACAACTGTTGTCTGTTTTCCTATCTACCAAGATCTCGAAATTTAACAGGGAATCCCACATCTGACACCAATTTATTGTGGCCAAGTTATTGGAGAGGACCAGACACAAAGAAATATTTTTCTGGGTTCTTTATTTCCCGACTGTATTCAGACAGAACACAGCATTAATTTGATCATTTTGAGGAGAGGAGAATAAATCAAAAACACTTTCCCTCCCAGTAAAGTTTATTTAGCTACTTTAACCTTTAATAACAAAGACAGACAACAGTATTGGCTGCTCTACTAAATAAATGAAAATAAGACACTCAGCCACATCTCTAGAACATCTTACAGTGAAATTTAATAAATAAACAGTAAGATACAGTTTCATCTCTCCAACATGTTATTGCAGCCGATCCTGCATGAACTTAAATAATTTCTTTCCAATATCTAAATGAAAAACTCACTCACGTCCAGTGGATAACCTACAGCTTCGATTTTTACCTGGGCACAGCCTACTCTTTCTCCCCTGTGTGAGGGAAATCAATATACAAAATATGCTTTTAGTAAAATAAGCAATTTATGATGCCGTAACAAGAATTTCTATCATTAAATTTTTCACTTACACCGCTCCTCCACTCAACTTCAAACTCAACAGAATGGAGACAGCGCACACATACACCTGATGATGCCCTCCCACTGACAAATTACATTTACTCATCACACACCAGCTCATTGATACTGTAACACTCATCTATGTACTTTTCTAACTGTTACCTCAGTCGTTTTCAGTCCGTTCAGATTCATCCAGTTGCTAATTACGGTCATTAGCTGTCGCTAGCTTCCCAGTCGGCAATATTTCGCACGTCTGTCAGATCTCATGGGACTTCTGAGTTCTCGCAAGATTTGTAGTTGCTGGACTTAAGGTGACAATATGCTATTATACTCCCTTATTCCTCAACCAATGCACAAAAAGCACTGTAGCCCTAGTTCACCAGGCTACATTTACTTAGAGGTTGGATTGAGAAACTGTGGTATGTGGTATGTTTGGCTTATTGTGCATACTGTACTCAGCAGCTGTCAGAAGCAACTGCTCACATGGTGCACTTACAAGTGTGTGGCAATGTGCATTATTGAATGAGAAGAACAATTCCCCTTGTGTTCATGGCTGCTCAGCCATTAAGACGTTGAATGATTAAAAAGGTGAAGTTTACTCCCTGCCATACATCGAGTAGCTATATGCATACCAATCCGTGTGTATCACTGTTAAAAGATAACATGCCTAGGTGTATGTTGAATTTTTGTCATAGCACTATTGTAATTGTACCTTTTGCCCTGTTTCTTGGACAATAGTGTATTACAGTAGTTGATGTAGCCAATTTTGAGACATACCATGTTCCTTATTTATTCCTTTCTTCATTGAAAACTTTCACATGGGGTTGGCCACTATCAAGGCTGCCAATATGATTTCAGAAATAATGGATCTTGGTTGGTTAAGGTCATTAACCAAGCAAACAAAAAAACACTGTTATAAAAGTTTGAAATTGCATGCAATTATGATCAACACAGCATATTAAAATTGGTTGTGGCATTAGCAGCAGAAAGAAAGTTTGGAGTTGGCGAGAAACTTGTGAGGGACTGGCGAAAAGCGGAGGTTACTCTTACAGAAATGAAGAAAACAAAAAAGCCAATCATGGGCTAAAAGCTAGGTTGCCACAGCTATAGGAACAAGTTTGCACATGGGTTCTTGAACAATGTGCTGCCTGGAGAGGCTTGTCAACAATGCAGTTGCGTCTCCACGCCCAGGTATTTGCATGTTGTGGAGATGGACCAAAATTCCCAGAAATGTCTTTTTCAAACAAAAAAACATGACAAAAATCCAATCCCCCTCAGTTGCAGTAGCCGTGAACGAGAAACGGTGGATGGATCAAGAAATTATTAACTTATGGCTTACAAAGTGTTAAACTAAGCGTTCAGACGGTTTCTTTAGAGCACACAAAGCTCTGATTGTAATGGATAGAATGCCAGTGAACATCATGCCACAGTTAAAAAATAAATAAAAAATGTTCCTTCTTTATTAAGCATTTTATGGCTGGTGCACCTTGTACTCTGGAGCAATTTATAATCCAGAAAATACAACCTAGAAAGTGAGTGTGCCACTGTTGTGCCACTTAGGCTTGCATGCTGTACATTTATTAGGTCCTTACAAGGCCATTGCCATTTATTTTAAAGCCTTACTCTAAAAAATAATAGTCAGGATGAATATTACGATTAATACCATGCTGTTGATATGATACAATAAGGAGTCCATCAACAATTTTCTTTACTGTAATTTAACTTCATTCAACTTTCATTTTGATTTGATCTATTAACTTTATCACATTTTTGTTGCTGTGCACTAAGATTTAACATCCCATCTTGGCATCTTAAGGAATAAATGAATAAACAAGTATATAACAAGAAGTGTTCTCTGCCCGGTTGCAGAGTTAAAATGCCCTCTCTAAGTAGCTGACAAAGATATTTATGCCAGTGTGTACTTGTGACTGTTATATCACTTTGTACAGTGTATTAGTAGTAACTCGTAGTCAAATTTTACATATCGGGAAGTGTCACTGCTTCTATGAAAGTAGATGCTTTGGCATTTTGCTGGTCTACAGCATTTGGGTGTGTGTTAACACAATGCTAAGCAGGAAAGACATCGGCATGAACCTAAAGGAAACATTTTTGCCGGATATGAATCCAGAATTGGGTTTAAGGACATCATTCCCATTATTCTATAGAGAGAAAAAATCTTTATATTATGAAAAAGGTTGAAGGAAGCTGTGGATTTTCTTGTGAGTGGATGTCTGAGACAGTTCACCCAAGTTCAAAGTGTGCAATATGCAGAGGAACTGCAAAAAATTGAAGAGCTATATCTCAAACCCTACAGGCCTGAGTTACATGTTATGGAATGATCATTTCTGGCTTTTTTTGAAGGGTTGGCAGGATAAAGTCTTAAAAAGTTGCATCTTAACAAACCACAAGACCTGTTTGATTACAATGTGCAGCCTTGTCTGTACGCCAGTGCTCTAGAGTCATTAATAAACCTTTCTATTCAACATCTGCAGCTTGGCACAAGTTGGTTCTTGCAACTGGACCATAATCTCAAAAGCACTGGCAAACCTCTAACAGATCAGGAGAAATATGATCCAGTTTAAGTCCGGGCCTCATCCAAAAAAGTTGTGGTGAAAAATGGATAATAGAAACATTGTACACAACATTGTGACACAAGTCCTTCATAACTATTTGAGTTATCACAATCTTATACTGAACAGGTTTTTTTTCAAATTGTGGCTGTTATAATTGGAAATGCAAACTGTTTAAGCATACGGTTGATTTTATTTCTCATACTCTTCATCCTAATTGGTGAACAGAGATGTGATTAACAAGATAAATTAGAAATAATTATATAACTAACAAAATATTCATCAGTCACCAGCCACCAGCTTTTGTAATTTGCTAAAGTAAACTAAAAATATGCATGTAGGGGCATACGACAGAAGGCATCGACACATCTAGCATGATCTTAATATGCTTAGAATGTTTTTTGATTGTGGTGCAAGTGCCTGCGTGCATCTAGTTCAATAAAACATCTAAGTGAGTTAATGGTTTAGTCAGTGGTTTCACACACTAGGGCAGGAAATATCATAATTTGTTATTTATACAAATCAGAAAAAGCTGTTCTCTTGTATAACATAATATCTGCCACTGAGTTGTATGTCATCAAATGCTCCTTTTTCTAGGTGTACTGCAAAATAAGCTTCTCCCAGGAAGCAGGAGACAACATTTATATCGTGCTTCTGGGACTCTCACATGTATTGGATATTTATGTAGTGATACTGCATGAGGTCCCCGCGACCCCATTAGGGAATAAGCAGTAACAATAATGGATGGATGGATATTGCACGAGGTTGATGTATGGAGACGGTTTTGGTTAATGTAAATTTGGTGTGTGTAACCAGTTGCAATGAAAATTAACAAATGAATTAAATGTTGTCTCAATGGCAAATCATTCTTCAGCTATTTCTTGAAACTTAGTGTATTATATCAGCAACTGACTCATTGGAGAGTATGGCTGATGGACAACATACTCACCCTTTCTCCCAAGTCCCACTGAAATTTTCCAGTAGCTGAACAGCTGAAAGTCAGGAAAACCATCACATAACGTGGTTGGACTGTCATATTCTTTTTCCTTGTTGCTTTGGATTAAAGGGTATGTTTAATACATACAATGTTATTAAATTTAAATGTTTCCATTTCTTAAGAATGGTTTCTTGATTTCCACCCTGCTGCGGTGGCTATATCCAATGAGCATTAAGTGAAAAATAGATTGAACAACAGTAGATTGAGCAACTCTCAGGTCCTGTGTCAGGTGATTTTTTTCCCCATATTTTTTAAAGACATCTCTTTCAGATACTATTCATATTCTAATATTGTACTGTAACCACTATACTGAAATGTCCTGCTGGGTGACTGAGTTATCACATGCAAATAATTGCTCTATTTAGTGTTCCTTCTAGACTTGGCTCAGCAATATACTTATGAGATGTTCATCATGGAAAACAAATCAAATTGAGATAGAGGTTACAAAATAAATAAAGTAAAGAAGGAGAAAAGAGAATAGTTTTCTACCCTCAATCCAGTATCTTCATGACCCAAACTTTAAGCTTAAATCATGCTGCATTCATTTTAACTCAGTAAAAGTATTAAGTGAGAAAAGTTGAAAGCTATATAGTTGCTTTGCATCAAGGGATATTTATAGACAAAAGAATGACGTAAATGAATAGGGCTGTATGTTGTTCGAAAAGGATTTGCCATTTCCCACCAGACTTCCTCAACATTTTACAGTCCTGAGCCAGACACACTGGAGGAAGTGAACAACCCAACCAGGCATTAAAGAAAGCTTTGCGCACAGCCTAGTTGCTACACATTGACAAACTCGGTCTCTTGCTACTTGTTTGCTGTAATGTCAGCTTCCGATGGCCATTGTATGTTAATCATATTGTTCATATACCCTTACTTTATCATCTTTTAAAAAACCTTTCATACTTGACTTACCTTCTGAAATTTGACTCTGTCTTCTGGTGTCAGTTCATTTTACTTTGTGGTAGTTGCAAATAACTTTATACCAGCAATGCTTCATTGTGGGTTTTTATGTGATTAATGGACATTTTGAGCAATCTGATATATTTGTTTCATGAGAAGTCTAAAGGAATAGTGGATTAAAAAAAGGTTTCCTGTACATCTCGAATGTGACAGGAAGTGTCATGTAAGGTTTTTTTTCAGAAAGCACATAAGGCTAATTGGATTTACAAAAAACAAAGTAAACATGTGATTCATCCTGATTTGAATTGTTTGAGAAATAGACAATCTGCTCTTCATTGAAATTGAGAGTAAAGCAATTTTCTGACACTAAGAGCCTTTCACATCTAGATTTATTTATACATACAATACAGACCAAAAGTTTGGACACACCTTCTCATTCAAAGAGTTTTCTTTATTTTCATGACTATGAAAATTGTAGATTCACACTGAAGGCATCAAAACTATGAATTAACACATGTGGAATTATATACTTAATGAAAAAAAAAATGCAGAGTGTGTGCCAAGCAGTAATCACAGCAAAAGGTGGCTACTTTGAAGAACCTAGAATATAACATATTTTCAGTTGTTCCTAAAAACACACACAAGGTCATGTATCCTTTGGTCTTGGTCAATTCTTTTGAAGTTGTTTTATTATATATTTTGTTTCGCTTTCAGGTTTATACTCGGAAATACCGATTCTACAGTAATGAGAGAACTGGTCTTCATTCAAAGTTCAGCTCTAAAGTTGCTTAAGGTTGGTTGCTTTTAATTGGCATTTCAGCAAAATGGCTTGGACCTGTTTTAGTTGAAAAGATAAGTTTCTTTGACATTTACCAAAGAGGTGCCCCTGCTGATTGGAAACACTGCTGTTCGCCACAGTCTGTGCAGCATACAGATTTAAAATTCAGTGAGGAGAGCAAACTGAAAGGACAGGCAGGGTACTGGTACACTGATTTTACTGACAATCTGTACTCTTGTCCTACATGCAGAAGGCATTGTAATTTTTAAATCCATCTTCCTCTATTTTAAACAATGTTAAAAATACATTTTTACTCATGTTTTGAGAGCATGACCTGAATATTAGTTAGGGAGTCTCATTGTGTAAAATAATTTTCAAAGTCATATTCAGAGATGTAATTTCATAAATACAAATATTCAGAGATGTAATTTCATAAATACAAACCTAAATACAATCTCAACAAAGTATATAAAGAATCACAAAAATGACATCTTTATATCAAACAATATGTGTAAATTCTTCAATACAGGCTGAGAAATATGAAAACGTTGTAGTCCACATCTTGAAAATATACTGTCTAGGCCCTTTTTTACCAGGCAGACATAAGGTGATTTTGTCATGCATGAATTAGTCAATGGTATATTTAATCTTACTTTAGTGACCTTATCGTCCCCAAGCCACAACTGAAGTAACTGTTACTTTTCACAGTTCTGCTCTCAATGGCATGAAATAAATATGATTGATGGGTAGCAAGGGTTGCTTCTCTTAGATAACTGATGAGATGTTGGCATTGTGTTAACACACACTTGAATGCTCCAGACTAGCAGCCTACCTACCAAAATGTCTGCTTTTATAGAGCTGCGTGCACTTGATACGTAATCAACTAAATTTGATTAGCAGTATCTGGTATATATTTACCATCTATCTTCCTCCCCAAAAGGAGAATCTTCTCAGGTGTGAGGATAGCACAAAGGGCAGGTCATACAATTTCAATGACAAACACAGGAATGGGAAATTCATCCTTGATGGGATTAAGGAAATTGTTGCATTTCCTACTGGTGCTAAAACCTCAGTCGCCAGATGTGCGAGACGACTCTCCCTAAAGGAATTGACAACCAGATATCCTTAACACAGAACCAAAAGAGAAAAATCTCCAGGACATTCCAAAAAAGCTTCCGTCATTGTTTAAATTTTATTAAAACTTTTTAACCGAATGACTTTCAGTAATTTTTTCTGCCGTTGTGAACATGCCATTACATTTGCATTCACCAAAATTCTAACTGCTTGAATGTGTACATTTACAAGACAAATGTACTGCAAGCGAAAACCAGACGACCTTTGATATCAAGAGATTAAGTAAAATCAAAACATTTGAAACATTAAAGAAGTAAAAGAATGGGGGACAACAAAGTCCAGAGTAACTGCTGAAATGAAAGGTGAAGATTGATCTAAATCAGGTCTTCTGCTCATACATACACATGAATTAACATGAAAAATATTGTATGACATGTCCAAACACGATAATAATTAAGTGGCAAGAAGTCTCTAACCAAAGTTTGGAAGCATGTCTTGACAAGAATTTAAACCTACAAACTTGATAGTCTCATGTACGATACATGAAATGTATCATGTATCAAGCCTATTAAAAAAAAACAATAATTATTTTTAGCATCTTTGTTATTGATAGGGCATATATGTAGTATAAAGACATATTTAATATTTTGCAATGTGATGTATAAAGTTCTTGAGTAAAGTCTAATGTTACTTTTCAGACTGTAGGTTTTACCAGAGTATTTTACCTGTTCTGACTTTGCAGTTAAGCTATTTTAATAGTAGGTAAAATGACTGTTTATAACAACAAGAATGAAAGGGAAATACCTATGTGGCTCCTCTGAAAGCCCTTAAATGGCATTTGTTATCAAAACTTCAATTAAATATATGTTAAGTCTGTAGAAAATGTTAAGTAAAATTAAAATGGCTTTGACTGTCAATGTGATGGGTTTTCGGACTACATTTGAATTATAGATTAAAATTGCTGCCGAAGCACATCAGATAGCAGTCTTCTATGTCTTCCAAGCATGGCTTGAAATTACCTCAATACTTTCTATCTAAATCACAAAGCCTGACTTTAAGATCTCTATTTATCTCCAGCATATGATAAGAATATATGTATGTTGAAAGGATACAAACATCTTGTTTTTTTTAGAAAAGGTTATTGTCTCATAATTCAGCATCCTTTTTTTTACCTGGAAAAAAAACTTTGCTCACTTTGTGCAGAAAGCTCTGCTTGAACCAGTTCAAAATATTTTTTTCTGTAATCTAAATCATTGAGATTAGCATTTTCAAACCTTTTTTGATGACTGTTGGAGTCATGTATATGTTTGAATAGCAGAGAATTGAGCTATTTCCACTAGTCTGCTCTTTTTTATTCAAACTCAGTTTTTGAGTACTATCTCTAGTGATAGTTTTCCAGAAAAACTGCAATATTATTTTAGTAAGCTGATGATATTGCTGTATAGGATGGGCCAGTCGCCTCTTTTTCTAAGATGCCTCATGTAATTTAACATCTGCTGGACTGTGCTCAGGATTTTCAATTATTCTTTTGTAGCGAGTGCTATCCTCTTTGCTGTTCCACTCTTGGGCAGTAAGCTGAGGGTAGCAGATGCCAACAGACTCAACATACTGATCTGAAAGGCCAGTGACATCAAGGTAGTTTAGCTGGACTCTCTGATGGCTGTGTCAGAGAGGAGGATGCTGTTAAAGCTGCACGCCATGTTGGACAATGTCTTCCACCCACTCCATGAAACACTGGTCGACGAACGCCGAAAATACATTTAGTAGAAGACCGATACCACCTAAATTTACCACAGAGCACCACAGGAAGTCATTCCAGTGGCAACTTGATGCCACAACTCCTCTCTTAAAGTATGACACATTCTATCGTGAATCTTTGCAACTCTTGATAAATTATGTGTTTTTAAATGATCTATTGATAATAGACATATGTACAATAGTTTGAATTACAACCATCTGTAAATTTTCTATTCAATTTGCTATATATAGTTTGTATCTCCCCAGTATACATTGTAAATATTATTAGTAAAAATCTGCTTAGACTTACACTGTTTGCTCTGATATGAGTAAATCATATTTTCTTTTTGTTTGACAAGAGTTGAAGTTGTTATTGGGCTTTGGAAATTGGCCAAACTACTCTTTTCTTTTGACTTAGAACAAACCAGGGTTTAAGGAGTCTAATTTAAACCTGAGAGCTTAATGAAAGCTCTCTAAGAGTTTCAGTCACTCACATTTTGCCTGTTGGCTCATGACTGTTTCTGTAGAATTGTACCAACCAAACTCCAATTATCCTAATCTTTAATTGACAACAATGATTACTCTTAAACTCATGCTGACCTGATTCAACTTGTGTATGCCTTTAACTTTTCAGTCAGGTGCAGAATTAGCATTATTTTACTATCTAAAATACAGAAGAACACTGAATAAGTAACAACTCAACATCAGGGCTAAGTAAAAAATGTCTAATAAACAACTAAGTGGAAAGAATTTTGAAGGGTACTTGAATGAAAACATTTCCAACAAAAAAGAACACAGCTACACAGTACAGCTTAGGTTTTCAGAATTGCATCAAACTTCTCAACAATATTGTTTAAACAGAGGAGACCAAAGTTGAGATGTTTGATGAGGTGAGAACTTAAGCAAAATATGTGTGAGAAGGACAGAGAATTAAGAAGGCTTCTAATATTTAAAAAAATCTTAAAAAGAACCTCAATATTAAATGTGTCTATGCAAGCACGGACTTCCTTGTGGTTGTATTGACTTACTGTTTCTCTCAGGTTATCACCAATACAAACAGAGGTCAAGTGACTCCTCCGACATCAGTGTTGCTCCAGGAAGCCTCTGCACTTTAGGTCATACATTAAATCTGATATGTGTCATTAAATGGAACCACATTTGTTTAAAAATCACAAATAGATATATTTGCATAATTCATCGCTACTGCTTTGAATATGTACCCAGTGAATGTACTTTCAGTCAATAGACCCACTCTGTGTATGTGTGATTGTTCAATTGGCCTGGTTTAGTGAAGCTTTCATTGTCTTCCCCTCTGCTTTATGTAATAATGAAATATTCTGATTGCAAGGATGAGTGTTGTCTCAATGTTTGTGGTGATGACTCAATGTTTATGGGCAAAGTTTTTTTTCCACATGAATCTGTGACTTATAAAGGGACTTACTGGAACAGGGTTGATTAGCTGTCTATGTCGTACAAAGTGCTGGGTGTATATTTTTTATTTCCGCGTATTTCTGTGTGCCATCCTTCTGAAACTTCTTCCCTGTCTATCTTTTAGAAACTCTTGTAAACCCAGCTCTCCAGGAAACATTTCCTACCCCTAGCCCTTACTCTCTACCCCCCACCCCTCTACCAGTCTTTCTGTACTTCCCTCTATCTCTACACTGTCGGTAACCCCTGTTGCCTCTAAAAGAGTATGACTAGTGATTTCATTCTATGTAGCTTTTTGTTAACTAACTGTATTGTTGTATCTGTATTGTAAGTCACTTTGGATAATGGCATCTACTAAATGCAAAAACATAAACATTCATCACGAAGCATTTGAAAAACAGAAACGTTTTGCCAAGACTTCCCATCAACTTGGCACCAGTGCACCATCTATTCGATGTCATATTTCAAAGCAGCAAAACTGAATCGCGAATTCATTGACTTCTTCCCCTTTAAATTGGTCTGTGGCTTTTATACATTTACACTGTTGCAATATGCATATATTGGCATACTTGTACTGAAAAGTGTTTCATTATTTCATGAAATGGGAGTAGAGATCTACATGTCATGTAACTACATGTATCTACATTAGAGGCTGACATTTTTTCGGGAATCCCACGGGTCACGGGATTCCCGTGGGATTCCTGCGGGATGGGAGTCATCTTCGCTATTAATCACGGGATTGGGACGGTACAGGATAAATGGTTAACGGGAGCAGACGGGAGCGGGAATCAACCAATAGCAAAGACGAAAAAAAAAAGTAAATGCACCATTTTGTAGTTTCCTTCTAATATGCCTACAATGTAACGCAATTAACTAATTCGCTGCCAAAGACGTCTATAGACGTCAATTCAAATACAACCGTTCGCTGCCAAAGACGTCTATAGACGTCTTTTATGTTTTTCAATGCGAGTGGCTTGGGGAACGATCGGCTAAAGTTTTTCCGTAAATATCAGCTTCCAAACAGAGTATGTAGTAACAAATTTACCCTCTAGGCGGCAGTGCCCCTTTTGATGGGAGATTAGCATAGATGGTAGGCAAATAAAAACAAACGCGATGGTTCGCTATGCGAAAAATGGCGCCGGTAAGACGCACGTCGAAGAACGGAATAAGGTAGAAACTATTTTTTTTTCCTGATGAAAGAAGAGAGTCTACTCTTTCTTTTGGTGTGTTCGGTGTTTACATAGTCATAGCACAAACTATTCTGTGGCTCTTGAAAAATCAGTCAAAAAACTCTGGCAGTGAGCGACTCTCTGTTCTAAAAATGGCTGGCAGTCAATGAGTTAAAAAATAACTACATGACCCAGCCGTCCCAGAAGCCATCAGTGCTTTTTGTCACGGCTTACCGCCGGAATTCAAAGCAGTGATGGAGGGAGCTAACAGCGCAAAGTCTGAAGTAATGACATGTCTATTAAGTTCACAGAACTGGTCGGAAAGTCTGAAATATTATATAAGTTTATGTGAGTAGAATGTGACGGTGCTAGCACGGTGTACGCTGCTCGTAAGACTTGTTTAGTCTTAGTCGAGAAGCACACTTGCAAGGCAAATTCGGGAAAAAATCAGCCAAGCGTCGCTTCGTTCATCAAGCGAAAATTATACAAATAAATGTTTTGTTTACTCAACAATAAATGAGTAAAATGCACGTTTATGTGCTGTTTGGGTTCATTAAACTATTGTCGACATGGTGTGAACTGTAGGCTACAGTTTTTCTTTTATTTGCTGTATTCCATTTTCTGGAGAAAATCTAGAAACAGAGGCTAAGCAACTGGTCTAAAACAGGATGGAGACTGGAGAGCAGATTAAATCAAATTCTATGTATTAACTAAACACTAATTTAAGATAAAAATATATATATAAAAAATATACGGGAGCGGTACAGGAGCGGGAGTCAGTTTAAACGGGAGCGGGATGGGAGCGGGAGTCAATTTCCCAGGAGCGGGATGGGATGGGATTATTTTTTAAACTTTGGTCTGGGAGTGGGACGGGACAAGATTTCTTTCTATGGGAGTGGGACGGGACAGGAGTGAAAATCCACTCCCGTGTCATCCTCTAATCTACATGTGACTGTGTGTCTGACAGGGTGGTCAGCAACACTGGGGCCCCTCAAGGGACTGTCCTCTCTCCTTTCCTCTTCACCCTCTTCATGTCAGACTCCAACTTTTGCACTGATTTGGACAATAAAGCAAGTAAGACTGCAGAGAATAGAAGGGAGGGGCTGCTTGCTCCTGGTTGTGGGCTGAACTAAGGGGAAAGACAACTTTATTGCCCAGAAGGCCCAGCTAGGCCTACAGAGTGATGGAACCCCTTTTTTCCAAATGGGTCTGCTCTCATCCTTTCTGAATATGTAGTTTGACGCACCTTTGTCATACCAATGTTCTGATAATCTCCACAGACATGCAAAGCACTGATGACTCATAGCTTTTTTTATTAAATAGGAAACAGATATATTTTTTGGGTGGTGTGGTGTTTAGCACCGTTGCCACACAGCAAGAACGTACTGGGTTCGAGTCCCGGGGGACCCAGGACCCTTCTGTGTGGAGTTTGCAAGTTCTCCCTGTGTCTGTGTGGGTTCTCTCCGGGTTCTCCGGCACAGTCCAAAAGCCTGCATGTTAGGTTGATTGGACATTCCAAATTGCCCTTAAGAGTGAATGTGAGTGTGCGTGGTTGTTTGTCCTTGTGTATGGCCCTGTGATGGACTGGCGGACTTTCCAGGGTGTACTCCGCCTCTTGCCCATTGACCACTGGGATGGGCTCCAGTTCTCCCCACGACCTCATTAGGGAATAAGCCGTAACAATAATGGATCGATGGATATATTTGTATTGACTATTTCATTTTAAGATTCCTTGGTTAAAACCCGCATAACAACCCTTTCAAATTGAATTTTTCAGCTTTCAGTTTCAACCTTACACTTTCCATTTTCTTGAGTATATTGACTAGCATTCATACAGCAGATCAGCACAGTGTTATGCTTATTCCTTTAACATTTTTCATCTTATTGTATTTAAATTGTACTTAGCTTTCTGTTATGTTCTATTG
>JABUIW010000025.1:6198562-6261071 GCA_013363375.1 Menidia beryllina | reverse complement strand
TGTTCTATTGTGTTTAAACATGCCACAAAAACTGGTAGATACATTGGAATTGTGACTTTTCCAATTAAAAGAATTAGTCTTTTACTCGTTGTTCTAATCAAAATTATTTTCTGATTCTTCTTCCACTGTCTGATTATTTCTTTTTTTACATTTTTTTTATAACCTTGTCCTCTTCAGCATTATGGCAGCAGAACTGAAATCTGAGTACCGTGCTATGCTGAACAAAATTGCTTTGCCAAGGGAGGCTTTGTTAGTGAGAAGCCCCCCTTGATTACCCAAAACTGCATTATTTATTCCTTTTTGTTACCAAACTTACATGTGTTCAATAATGCCAAACCTAACAGTAGGACAGGGTTTAAAGAAGAGCAGTGGAAAGGAAAGAGATCCTTTAGACAGAAAGAGAAAGGAAAAAAAAGAGAGGAAAGAAAGACAACAAAACCATACAACCAGCTGCTATGTCTGTATAAAGGACACTGTTCCTTGTGCGCAATCTGGGTGAAGAACCTATAGGACACGGGGTAGACAAAAGACCAAACAAGCAACAAAAGCAACAACACTGGTAGCAGGAACATTAGTGAGCTTCCCAGAATTTTGCAGCAACTGTACAGAAGCTTAAGGAAGCATGTGTCTGGGTAACTGACTGTGTGTGTGTGAAAGAAGGAGAAAAGGTTTCCCAGATTGTGCTCAGTTATGGTGCAGAGGGGCCAACAGCCAAGGTGACCCCCCAGGTCCCTGATGGAAGTGAGTTGAGGACAACTCTGCAGAGGTCCTCCATGTCTACTGAGCATTTAAAACAACGGGGTGGACGGTCTTGCAAAGTCCCAGAGCAAGGTCCCTCAAGCAGTCCCCCCCACCTAAGGGGCCCCGCTCAACCGACCCCACTCAGCACACCCACCCCCCTGGGCCTGTGTATATGTGTGGGTAAAGGGTTAGTAGTGTCTAAAGTGCTGATAAAACCGGGAGAATGAAGGTGCTGCTGGGAGCAGAAAAGAGGACCACCTAGGTGGTACCCTCAGCTGTACTCTGCAGATCCCTCATGAGTAAGTATGATCTGTGTTCTGGAGCCAGAGGGGAGAAGGATAGGGGGATGCAAACCGGCACCCCTGCTGCCCACGCGCCAGGAGGACCCAACAGCCCCAGCCCCCCGCAGCCACAGGGGAGCTCCATGTCCAGTATAATGTGTTCTTTGGAGAATTTTGTGTTGTATAAACTGTAAATTAGGATTTGTAGTCATACTAAAGATGTTCAAACACATTTGTGGCCAAAAATTACCAGCGGTGGTGAGGGATAGATCTGCTTCCCACTTTGAGAAAGATATCCCCTTCTATGACCAATGCATTATCCGAGTGATCAGAGAGTGAAGTGAAGGAGTGAAAGAATGAGGGGTTGCCAACATTTGGGCCATATAGATTGGCAATGCATAGGTTCATACCTTGGATGGACAGGTTAACTATTATATATCTACCCTCAGAATCTGTAACTGTTCCATATACAGCCAAAGTTACCGTTCTATTTATTAGAATATGTACCCTTCCCTGCCTGGAGTTGTAACCAGCTGAATATACATGAAGAAACTGTTCCATGGTGAGCGCATCACCTGCTGACAGATGGGTTTCCTGTAATAAAGCGATGTCTACTTGCAAGTCCTTGAATACATTTGCTATTTTTAATCTCTTCTCTCTGGATCCGGCTCCGTACACATTCCATGAAACAAACCTCATTGTGTACATGCTCCTACTCATTTAATGATTGACATTGGGGTGAGTGAATCCCTAAGAATTTGTGAGAGCATGTGCCTCCAGTCGCATGTGTCATACAAATGCTCAGACAGCTTGTGTCCATTGCTACCATGTGTGAGCAAGCCAAAAGTGTTGTGTTTCCCAAAAAGATCCCTGCTTGTGCATTTAAAGTTATCCTTCGGTGTGTAGCCAGTCGAGACATAAAGCCAGAAGTGAGAAAGAAAAAACAATACAAAGCAAAGGAAAAGAAAAGAAAAACCCCAGTGCAATGCCGAACAGAACATCACTTTTACACCGTAGTGCCCTGCGCTGTGGGACTGTGACTGTAGGATTATAGAGGCAGCAGTATGTCTTAATAGTTCACTGTTAGACACCTAGGGTAATTCCTATGACTACAGTTTGTGCAGCCCATAGGTATAACTGAGTAGAATGAATCGATATCACCTGGAGTTAGTAAAGCCATGGGGTGGTTTCCTGGTTGCGGTAGAGATGCCCATTGATGAACAGTTTATCCACCGTGACCGCAGCACACGTAGCTTTTTTTTATAGTTATGCATAGTATAATGTAAACTACTTTATTGTAGTGATAGGCTTCAATAATGGAGATAAATCTGTGAAGATGAAAGGTGTGTCATACACAGAAATATGTTTTCAAATTACCTTTTTATTTAATAATGCTATTTTAGGTCATCTTTATGTGTTTTTGAAGTGGCTTTGTCAGATAACTCCTCAGATTTAGAGCACTTTGTTTGTGGTTTTAACTATCAATAGCTTGAGCTAACAGAATGGAAATACATCAGTTTATCAGTTGTTATCTAAATAGCTTCTAATTAGTTTCTCAAACCTCTTTGAAGAAAACAGAAAAATCATGGCATGCACACAATGCATATTTTTATGATTTCAGATTACATCTTTATAATAAATCTCTGTTTCTCATCTGTAGCATCTTTATGGTATAAGCCCACCTTTCTTTCACAACAGTGGTGGACTAAAAATAAGTAAAAGACATGCCCAATTATGGATGTGTTCATAAGACTATATTTACTCAACGATATGAACTTGAAAGTGCTCTAAACAAGTGCTCTTGTTGGAATTGTTCCAAAGTGGTAGATTTTAGGGGTTTGGGTTAGGGTAAAATTACATGGAACCATGGTTGCTCAGATGTGTTACTTTGCTGTGCTTTGCTTTTTAGGTGCAGTGTTACCTGTTATTTGATGTTTGATCACACACATTTGCAGTCAAAGTCATCACATATCTATGATAATTTCTGATGGATGACTTTGTTTCTGCAGTGCAATCAATTAAATGGTCTTCATCGCCATCAATCTTGCTAATCTGTTCTTCAAATTACTTGTAAAATGTATTCGTGATTTTTAAAAGCTGTTGTTTTCCAGTTAATTTTCTTTGTGTTATATATACATGGCTGTGATGGTAAAATGTTTTTATCATCCTATATTTTTTAAGTAAACACATTTTTTTTTTTTTGTCAGCCTTTAATATTTGTATGGAGGACTCTGTGAGTTGTCCTGGCTCCCAGCAATTGTCTGTTCACCTTTCAGGAGTGTAGAGATTCAGCATTCAGCTCTGTGGCCTGTTATGTAAGGCTTGGCTTTGGTGCTCAGAGCTGAGTGGCCCATGCACTATCCTGCTGCCAAAAAGCGCTGGAGGTTTCATCACCCTACTATTTCAAAGGGCCCTCTGGACTATGCGTATCGCTCAGTTTTGCACTGTAGTTTGTTCTGTTCATTTTCCCCTTTTTTTCTCTCTTTTGCACCACCATCTGTCATCCTTTGCAAGAACCTCTCTCGATCAAGCCTTTTCTTTTTTCCTCATCATCCCCTTCTTCTGCTTACTCACTCCACTTTATGGAATTATAAAGCACTGAAATAGCTCTTATGGTCTCTGGATAATTTTTGTAGATATTTCTGCCACTCTTCTTTGATTCCCTCTCCACTTACAATTTTCAACTGATGTTACAGGTGATGGTGACTTCCCTTTTAGGTTGTTTTAAAGTGTCTCTACATACTCTGTTAGGTAGAGACTTTTGTAATTTTGTCACATATGATTATGAAGCTAAACACCACTTTGTTGATACTGTCATAATGTCAAGCACTCTAAATTACTGGTTTAAAACATTTAAAACATGCTTTGAACTATCAAAGTGAGTCT
The DNA here is from genome assembly GCA_013363375.1 of Menidia beryllina. Taxonomy (NCBI): domain Eukaryota; kingdom Metazoa; phylum Chordata; class Actinopteri; order Atheriniformes; family Atherinopsidae; genus Menidia; species Menidia beryllina. The sequence continues at coordinate 6,257,163 of JABUIW010000025.1, read as the reverse complement.
TTTTGGTTAACACAATCCAGTGGGTTGCATTTTATTTTGAGTGGATGTGTGGGTTTTCATAATTGTAACTGCACTGGGTTTCTGTTTACAAATTTTGAAAGACTGTGGTTTGATATATTGTCAGGTCCATAAATATTCGGACATCAACAAAATTCTAATGTTTTTGGATCTATGCACCACAACAATGGATTTAAAATATACAGTTTGTATATTTCTCCCACTTTTTAAGGACTAAAAGTAATGGGACAAATTAACAATAATAAATCAAACTTTAAATTTTTAGTACTTGGTTGAAAATCCTTTGCAGTCAATTACAGCCTGAAGTCTGAAAACATCACTAGAAGCTGGGTTTCGTCTCTAGTGATGCTCTGATTCTACAGCATCTGTCTTCAGTTCCTGTTTGTTCTTGGGGATTTTTCTCTTCAGTTTTGACTTCTTTCACAGTATGTTTCGGCTCATTGTCCATCTCAGTTCTGTCCATATTAGTTTTGAAGCATTCGACTGAATATGAGCAGGTGATATTGCCTGAAACACTTCCGAATTCATCCTGCTACTTTTGTCAGGAGTCACATCATCAATAAATATAAGGGAACCTGTTCCATTGGCAGCCATGCATGCCCATGCAATGACACTACCACCACCATGATTCATTAATGATGTGGTATGCTTTGGATCATGAGCAGTTCCTTTCGTTCTCCATGCTCTTCTTTTCCATCACTCTGATATAAGTTGATCTTTGTCTCATCCGTCCTTAGGATGTTGTTCCAGATCTATGAAGGCTTTTTTTAATGTTATTTGGCAAACACTTATCTGGCCTAATCTAATCTTCCTTTGTTTGAGGCTTGCCAGTGGTTTACATCTTGTGGTGATCCCTCTGTATCCACTTTGGTGAAGTCCTTTCTTGATAGTTGACTTTGACACACACACACATACCTCCTGGAGAGTGTCCTTGATCTGGCCAACTGTTGTGAGTAGGTTTTTCTTCACCAGGGAAAGAATACTTCTGTCTTCTTCCACAGTTGCTTTTCGTGGTCGTCCAGGTCATTTTGTGTCGCTGAGCTCACTGGTGCATTCTTTTTTTTTTAAATAATATTCCAAACAGTTGATTTGGACACACCCAGTGTTTTTGCTATCTCTCTAATGGGTTTGTTTTTATTTTTCAGCCTAATGATGGCTTGGTTCACTGATGGTGACAGCTCTTTGGATCTCATATTGAGTGGTGACAGCAACAGATTCCAAATGCAAACAGCATACTGTAAATTAACTCTAGACCTTTTATCTGCTCCCCTATAAATGGAATGAGGGAATAACACACACCCGGCCATGGAACAGCTCAGCAGTCAATGGTCCCATTACTTTTGGTCCCTTCAAAAGTGATAGGCACATATACAAATAGTTGTAATTCCTACACCGGTAACCCAGTTTGGCAATTAGTTTTGCTGACTTGTTAAACATTACATTTAAACAATTTTTTAAACCACTAAACAAGCATTTTTGGAAAATGAAAATAGAATAACTTCAAACCAATTGATGATTATAGAAGATAACAATATCATCATTATAAAGTTTAAGCCAGTGCAAAACACAGAACAGATGTAAGCAAACACTGACTTAAGTCTGTTATAGATGGTTCTGTTCATTTTACAAAAAAGACCCAATTAAAAGTGCAGTCTGAATGGCTTTAAACATCAGTGTACTCTTACTCATTTCTAACAGCGTATCAGATGTTTGACTTTTCCTAACATTATTAGAATGTCATCTTCCCTGTCTCAGGTATGAAATTAGTTTGAAACTCAGGCATCAAATAAACAAAATATAGAATAAGGTAAGCAAAAGTGTCTAGTGATTTATTTCATAAAAAAACTCTCTTAAATTTAGAAAAAAAGTGCAAAAAGCTAAATCTATACTTTTATACACAGAGGAAAGTTATTAATATAAATGTCACTTTCCTGTCGGCTCAACCATCCCTTCCACCATTGTGTTTTTAGGTTGGTATCAAGTCCTTGTGCTATGATATTCTTTGTTAGCCTCAATCTTTGCAAATTGATTGACCACCAAAAATTAAACACTTGTGAATTCATATTCTCAATGTGCAATAATCATGGTTTCCACATTGTTTTCAAAAGAGTAGTAATTTTGCTGCCCATTAATTCAACAGAGGTTATAAAATCAGTGCTGATGTCTTGAGTTTTTCAGAATTTACGTTGAATGTTTTTTTTCCATCCATCCATTTTCTATACCACTTATTCCAAAAGGGGTCCCTGGGGGGGCTGGAGCCTATCCAAGCTGACAAAATGCAAGAGCCGGGGTAGACCCTGGTCAGGTCGCCAGTCCATCGCAGGGCTGAAAAATTTAGCATTTGATAAGTCATTACTTAATTTTATATGCCATGATTCGTTGATCTGAGGTTGTATTTAATGATTTTATGACCTGATAAGAACCATGTTTTATGTCTCTTTATGATTCTAGAAGATACACAGGGACACTTCTGTTCTTGTGGTGATGGGTCATTCCAACATCTGGAACAAGACGTTAGACGACAATTCTTTGATAACCGGAGTGACCAAGTTATGACATAAGCCTTTACCAGACTATTCAAGTAGATAGGAGTGGTACTCTTAAGCATCAGTAACTTGAATTGTGTGTAAACACAAGGAGATCAACATCACAAATTCATCCTTCAGAGGTTGACCAGTTTTCCATTACTGGAACTTGGTAAACACTAAGTGATTGATGTGACAGCAACATGAACTGCCATAAATGAAATTTCCAAGGGGATTTAAAATTTACCTTCATGGGGACTAAATCTGAGCCCCTCCTAGATGGCCAAGTTTCTCACTTTGTCTCTAAGGGAGAGCCCAGCCACACTGCGGAGGAAACTCATTTCGACCCCTTGCATCCGCAATCTCGTTCTTTCGGTCGCTACCCAAAGTTTCTGACTATAGATTAGGGTGGGAGAGCTTTGCTTTTAAGCTCAGCTATTGCAGAATCGCATCAGCCAACGCAACCCTATCTAACATCTAACCTTTAGGAACTCTGGCTGAATCTCATCTACCCCCGAATGCCCCTGCAGAGCTTTTTAACCACCTCTGTGACTTCAGACCCAGAGATTGACACCAGATCCCCAGGCTCTGCTCCTCCAATACAAGTGTCAGTGGGGTTCAGAAAGTCTTCGAAGTACTCATACTTGTTCTATTCGTGTTTGATAATGACCAGGCTTCTTGTATTGCTCAAACACTTTTATTAAAGTCTCCTCATGCGTCTGCTCACACAGGTTCCTTACAGGTGTGTCACCCAAGACAAGCTCTTTCTCTTGTCCTGTTGTTTACATTTATGCATTCACATGAACTCATGATTGCCACCTAGTGGACATGAGCATAATTCAATCATCACAATACTAACCCACCACGTCGCAAGTTGAGGTCAACAGCACACCATCCCCACTGTAAACAGTGTTGGTGGAGCACTGCTCCCCCCCCCCACTGAGATGCCAAATAAGGGACACGAATCGCCTCAAAGCCATACGGAAGTCTTTTTCCATGGCCTCCCCGAACTCCTCCCACGCACGTTTTTGCCTTGGCAACCACGCGAGTTGCATGCCGCTTGGACTGTGGATACCCATCAGCTGCCATTGGAATCCCACAGGCCAAGAAGGCCCATTAGGACTCCTTCTTCAGCCTGACGGCATCCCTCACCTCCGGTGTCCACCAGCGGGTTCGAGGCCGACGGCCCTGTGACCACAGCTCTGGGAAGCCACCTTGACAATGGGGGCGCAGAACATGGCCCACTCGGTGTCAATGTCAATGGATTAAAGCTCTCCTAGAGGTGGGAGTTAAAGCTCTGCAATGGGGGACTCTGGCAGGCGCTCCCAGCACACCCTCACAATGCGTTTGGGCCTGCCCAGCCTCACCGGCATCTGCCCCTACCATGGGAGCCAACTCATCACCACGTGGTGGTCATTGGAAAACTCCGTCATCCTCTTCACCCAAGTGTCCAAGACATGCGGCCGCAGATCAGCTGAAACGACAACAAAGTCAATCATTGAACTGCGGCCTAGGGGGTCCTGGTCCCAAGAGCACATATGGAAACCCTTATGCTTGAACATGGTGTTCATTATAGACAATCTGTGCAGAGCACAGAAGTCCAACAACAAAACACTCCTTAGGTTCAAGCTAGGGCGGCCATTCCTCCCAGCCACTGTCGTTGCCCATGGAGCATTGAAGTCCCCCAGTAGAACAAGGGAGTCTGCAGGAGGGGCATCCTCCAGCACCCCCTCTAAGGACTCCAAAAAGGGTGGGTAATCTGCCCTGTAAGGCTTATAAGCACCAACAACAGTCAGCACTCGTCCCCCCACCCGAAGGCGGAGGCCACCCTCTCATTCACCAGAGTGAACCCCAACGTACAGGCACCAAGATGGGGGGCAACAAGTATGCCCACTCCTTCTCAGTGCCTCTCACCGTGGGCAACTCCAGAGTAGAAGAGTGTCCAACCCCTTGCAAGAAGACTGGTTCCAGAGCCAGAGCTGTGCATCGAGGCGAGACCAACTATATCTGGCCGGAATCTCTCAGCCTCCTACTCTAACTCATGTTCCTTCCCCATCCGAGAGGGGACATTACATGTTTCAAGAGTCAGCTTCTGCAGCCAGGGATCGGTTCGCCAAGGTCCTCATCTCAGGCGCCACCCGTATCACATCGCATATCCATTTCTCTTTTTCATCATAAGGGGTCTTTGGGCTGCGCTTCGTCTGATCCCTCGGTTAGGACGTATTTGCTTTGGGTCACCCTGGTAGGGTAATTCGATTTAATCTTGATTTAATTAATCGTGTTTTAATGTAAAATTGGCAAAGGTGAAGTAGAATATTTTATGGATGTTTTGAAGGTATTTTGTTTCAGTTTTATTAGAACATGTTTTAACCCAACTCTAGATGTCTTGGGTATCTTTTGTTTGTCTTAGCACTTGCTAATACAGTGACTTGTACTTTAATTTGACATTGGAGACACATTGTATTTTAACACATAGGTCATCATTTTTTAACTGGACACTAGTGCACATTTTACAGTCAAAGGAAGCAAACTTCAAATCCACCTTTGGTTTGTATTTTGTTTTGATTTACTGGTTCATCTTTGTTCCAACCCTCACCTTTGGTCATGAGATCTGGATTGTGACAGAAGTGGCTGTCATGGGCTCCTCTGGAGGTTTCCTCAGCTCAACCTTAGAGATAGTGACGAGCTTAGTCGTCATTGTTTAAGAAGAGACGCTGCTTTTCTGCATTAAAAGGATGCAGTTAAAGTGGCTTGGGAATCTTGTAAGGATTCCTCCTAGTCGCTTGCTTATGGAGGTTTTACAGGCACGTCTTACTGGGAGAAGACCTAAAGGTAGAGCCAGGACTAAGTTGAGGGATTGTTTGGCTTGGAGAGAAATTCCACTCTCTTGCTCCCTTGGGTTTTCCGTCTGAACATGTTTCCTCCACAACTTAACCACTGATAAACAGATGAAAATGTATGGATGGATGGATGAAGTGGCTGAAAAAGAAAGCCAGAAAAATAACTCTGAGGGTTCTCAAAAGCACTTCCTCCCCGCTACAGCGGTTTTTAGTGCTAATCTTTTTACTGTTATCTCTGTTTTGGTCCTAGTTTGTAAAAAGAAAAATATTTGTCAGAGGAATGGACCATCTAGAATGGAAAGGTTTGTGTGGTTGTAATACACATGGAAATAAGGTTAAGGGGGCAAAAACAATATTAGTCCATATCCAAATGGTTCTATTATATATGCAGTAAGGTGCATTATATGTGGTGACTTTGGCTCAATAGAACTGTATTCCTATTGTGGCAATGGCTACTTAACCACAAAGTTTGACACATAATGTGAATGTACAAATCAAAATGCCATGCATAGCTGCAGACATATGTAAAAGCACACAAATCAAATATTAAAGATAAGAAATCAGATTATCCGTTATAGCCATGTTAATTTTATATTCTCTAGAATTAATTAAAAAAAAACTCAAAAATCCAATGCCACATATTACCCACATTTCATGTGGTGCAGTTAATTGTAGGCCATTTTGAATAAGATTTGTAGGCCAATTTGAATAAGAAAAGTTTGAGCTTGGATCTGAATGTATTTTGATTGACCTTGGGAAAAAGCCTGCATCCTAACTGCTTGATGGGCTCTGAGTGTATTTTTGAAGCTCCTTGTCAACTATGAAGTATGATATATGTATATTAGGGATGGGACGGTTTCTGAAAACCGTCTGAACCGTTCGGTTCGACTGCCTCGGTTTGGTTCGCGTGTTGCGCACGGTTCATGCGCTGCTCCTTTTTTTCTCAGAGGGAAGCGTTTACACTCCAGAGCAGAAGGGGGCGCTACTGCACCCAAAGCCAACCACCAGTAGTAAACAAGAAGAAGAAGCCAAGCAGCGTAGCCGATAAAAATCCGACGCGCCAACAGCAGTTTATAGGTCTGCTGTATGGGACCACTTTGCATTTAGTGGGAAGCCCATGCTGGAATTAGCACTGTTTGCTCACTTGCAATGCCAGAATCTCACCTACTTTTAACCTGAGACTGTCACAATAATGTATCAAATGTCAGACTACTTTTTTCTTTCAGTTTTAACCTGACTATACAAAACATAATACATTTTCCTAACAATCAACATATACCGAACCGAACCGAAAACCGTGACCACGACACCGTGAATCGAACCGAACCGTGGATTTTGTGAACCGTCCCACCCCTAATGTATATGATCTATGATATATGTTAGTGGGTGATTTTGCTTCACTAGTATGTGGACCAGATATATCTAACCCTCTTGATGTACTCTCAAATTAGAAAGAGAGGTGTGTGTGTCGGATGTGAGAGGAAAAAATCCTATTTGGGAACTTCTAATTTTGGAAAAAAAATTGGCAAAATGCTTAGTGCCTGCTTCAGTCTGTTTTTGAGGAAAAGCTTTCTGGAATAGTTTGTATGTACGGACTGAACAACTTTGATCACCTTTTTTTATTTTTTTAAAGAAATGGAATTATAGAGCCTATAAAAGTATGTTTGCTGGACCTATTTTAGGCAGTGAAAAGGGTGTTTTGATTGTTTTAGATTAAACTTTTGCAGATACAGGGTGGAAACTTTTTTTATAACATGTTGGAGCTTGTTGATCTTCTCATTCCTTTTGCTATTTTAGTATGGTTATAGTTTGAGGCAACATGCTTTCTGGCACTGTTCTCACCTTCCCTGTCTTTCCTCCATTCTCTTTGTCATTGGCCATCTTTTTCATGAATCTGGGGAGAATTGTGTTTATTTACAGTTTACATTTTGCATCAAGTTGTCTTAGATCTCTAATCCGAAAGAACCTAACAAAAGTTTGATTACACAGAGATATTGTATAATAAGAAGTCTTGTATTTATTGGTGGATCAGAGAGGACATGTTAAAGGAAGGACAGTATCCTTTGGTACCTTTGTTGTATTTATGTGAATAAGGGAAATGGCAACCGTTGTTGCCATTTACTTGTTGGTCATATCAGTTACACAAGTATTTGCTTTGTAAATATCATATGAAAACATAAGTGGAATAATGGCAAATATCCAGGCTTACGTTAATGGCTTATGTGGAGCTGAACTATTTTTCAATGCAAGTTTTCTTTCTTAATGTGAACTTTTATTCATGGGGATGACATGGGTGTTTTCATAGTGCAAGATGACTGATGATGCCTTCAAAACACAGTAAGAGATGGGCTGAGTAAGCTTACAACCTGCAATAAAGGCACCAATTCGTCTCGTCACATTTACATCGGAAGTCAAACTATTTACTGTAAGATGGGACACTATCTCTCTGTGTTGCTTATGGCACACCACAGAAATGATGGCTATTGAAATGGCAGCTGTGGTGTCTTTCTTTAATCTAAAACATCTTCTAGAACTGGTATCATTTTCGAGCAGTTGTCGCAATGCATTCCATGTGTTTCAACATTTGTGACCTGGTAAGTGCAGCTGTCTACACCAGCGAGGCAAAGTCTGTAGCTGGCCTAACTGGATGGGGAGGTTTATACATATTAACTTTCTGCTTAGGATGTCTTAGTTTCTGTGTCTGGAGCTGTGTATTTGACATGAATGCAACTGAATAAGGATGTTTCATTTTATTGACTGACATCTTTCTCTACACTGAAAACATGGGAAACGCAAAAATAATAAAAAAAAATGTTTAAATGGTTTGTAAACCACTAAGTTCATATGCCATCTCTCTTATTTAGTTTCCCTCTTGACTTCATAGGGTTATTGTTGAGTGCCTCAAACTTGTAAAAATGACTGGAGTTGCAAACATTGACAGTGTATTTTGTTGTCTATTTCTGTACTTTGCCTGGGGTTGATTATTCATGAGTCGTACAGCTGTTCCTACCAGATGTGGATTATACTATGAGCTCAGCTTCACTTTTGTGAAGTTGCTTGCACATGTGGGAACACGCAAGATCATATGTTTCTTTTTCTTTACTTCTCTGTGCATAGCTTAGTAAAATGGTTGTTTTCTGCAAGAAACCAGCAATGATGCCAAATCACAGCAGTTGATTCCTTTTTGTCTTACTACCCGGAGCATGGTGATTATCATTGTTTTCATGTTCTTTTGTTCCACTTGTTTGTTATTTTTGTTATTTGGACATGTGCCTCATATCTGACAGATAATTACCACTTAGTTGCTTAAGCCCATTTTGACATGAGAATTGTGAACCCTGCACCTCTGCCAAATCAGGGAAATTACCCTCTGGAAATGAACAGCTTTACAAAGATGTTTGCAAACAGGGATGTGATGTCAAATACTAAAATCCCTACAAAGGCCTAAATAAGAGGCCTAAATAAAATTCAAATGCAATCATTTCTAATCTTTAAGGTCACATCATATATACAAAACACACTGTGTTATTCATACATGATGCTTAATATTTAAAAGAGCTGCACTGTCATATGTTCGTGCCAATATCAATTGTAATATGCAGACCCAATAAATCTGTAATTTAGAAGTCAATCAAGATTTAATTCAGAAGCCATAGTTTACAACAGACAAATGTAGAGTTAATTAAAATCACAGAATGTTTCTGTTGTTTATTTGTTTTATTCTTTACAGGTTTTCTTTTTTTAAATTTCCACTTAACTGGTGGCACAACTTCTGATTCCTCAGAGTGTTTTGACCACCGTATACTGAAATAAAGGTGCCAGTTTTTTTTTACAAGAACTCCATAGATCCTCTTAAATGAATAAATAAATGTTCAGTATTATGACAGCAAAATTAAAATGTGGGCACCGAGTTATGCAAAACAATTTATGGGTGAAAAGCCCCCCTTGATTATCCAATACTGCTTTTTACGTTAATCTTTGTTACAAGTCATGAATAATGCAAAACCTGACAGGGGAACAGGGAAATAGGCAGAGCAAAAGACAAAGAAACCACACAGAAATGGAATGATATCTTTATAGAAAGACAGAGTGAGATGGCTGCAAAAAAAAACAACAGAACCATACAACCAGCTGCAATATATGCACACCTGTCCTTTCTCTGGTTTCTGCTGCCTGATGTATTCACTAAGCACTTAATCCGTTAAGGCCATCTTCCTAATGTACTCAGATTTTTTTTTGTTTCATCCTGGATATTGGTTCTGACAAAGCCATGTTTCTTGATGTCATCCATGTAGAGTAGGTGGCAGATGTGTGCTCCATTCCGTAGTTTCCATCTATAGCCAGTCCTGTGAGTGACGTGGCTAGGGGGTTCAGGCCTGTGCAGAACAGCAGCAGGGATAGAGCATCATCTTGGTTGATTTCGCATTTGATGGTGACTTGTGCGATTGGCTTGAAGTTGGCCTCTAGTGTTGTTCGCCACATTGCCGGCAAATCCCCGAAGGAGGTTCTTAGGGTCCTGATGATCTTTTACAGTTCTATGAATTCCAGGATCTATGTGCATTCCAATACAGGCAATAGCTGTTGTTTCGCCCCTCTGGTGTTGCTGCCAATTCCTTTCTCGGCACTGCTTGTTTATCAAGCCATGTTATATGTTCAACTTAGCGGCTATGATTCCCAACAGGAGCTTCCATGTAGTGCTAAGGCAGGTTATTGACCTGTAGTTGCATGGGACTGTCCCCTTCTGGGGATCCTTGGGGGCCATGACTGTCTGGAATAATGTGTATATATGCGCACATATAACTGGCATATTGATACTTGCATAGCATATTTATGTATCATGTATGATTTTGGATGTTCTGGGAATTGAATGAACTTGAAGTTTGATTATCCATCCATCCATCCATCCATTTTCTAAATCGCTTATTCCCAAATGGGGTCGCGGGGGTACTGGAGCCTATCCCAGTAGTCAAAGGGGCAGGGTACACCCTGGACGGTCCACCAATCCATCACAGGGCCACACAAAAACACACAAAAACGAACAACCACTCACACTCACTCCTAAAGGCAATTTGGAATGTCCAATTAACCTCACATGCAGGTTTCTGGATGGTGGGGGGAAGCCAGAAAACCCAGAGAGAACCCACGCAGACACAGGGAACACATGTAAACTCCACACAGAAAGGTGCTGGTTCCCGCGGAGACTTGATCCCAGAACCGTCTTGCTGCGAGGCAATGGTGCTAACCACCACATCACCATGATTTATATATATCATCCCTCAGTCCACTTTCTGAATCGCTTTTTCCCTAATGGGGTCCCAAATGAGGGTCTGGAGCCTATCCCAGTAGTCAATGGGTGAGAGGCAGGGTACACCCTGGATAATGTACTATAGCAATACATTTAATTAAAAACTAACTGATGGGTGTGTGTTAATCAGTTTCTCCTCCAAAACTTGTTTATGAATCTGAAAGTTGTGTTGTAAATGGTGAACAGCAATACTTAATATGATAACCCTATTGCACCGAAAGATGAGTGAGGTTTCAGGGAGTCAGAATTATACACGGGAACTTTAACATATAGGGCCTTACAGCTACATCTTAATTCTAAAATTTCATGAAGATAAGCCAAAACAGAAGAGATGTGTTTTACTGCCAGTTAAGCCTTACCTCAGCATTTTGTACACACTGAATTTACACATTGCTCCACAATTTGAAAGATCCAAAGCCAATTTAATCAAACAAGACAAGAGTTCAAATAGAAAAAAAGGATAAATAATCAACTCAAGATCACCCCCTTACATCAGTGGTCCGACTTCCTTACATGATCAAAACAGTTCTGAACCAACTGTTTGGATTGATGCTCGAAGGACATTAAATTCTCAAAGATGATACCCAAGTTTTTAAGGTTTGACTGAAAATCCTGGGAAATCGCTGTGTGCCTAAAGTCTGCGTTTTATAAATAGTTAACTGCATCAGGTTCTATATAACAATTGCCTGACTTATCTTTCAGGAAATTACTTAAAACTCTGAGGCTTTTAAAGAACAGTATAGCTGGATGCCGTGAGCATAGAGACATATTCTTGAGATGCCTAATAATCTTGCCAAGATTGAAAATAAATGAAAAAAAAACACTTTGTATCAATTGTGATCAATTGAAAAGGAGTGGCTTTGATGAAGAATCTGTGTTTGACTCTCTTGCATATCTACATAACACTGTGTGTGTAAACCTCTTATGAAATTTGAACAAAAAAGAAGTTGTATGCTTTAATAATGGAAAGGGTGTTGCAGACAATATATGTGTTTTCTATTACGACATTATATTGTGTTTAGCTTTATGTTGTTTAGCTTACAGGATTATTATTTTTGAGGAAATGGTAATTACCAAATACAGTTCGTCAGTTCTCCTGTGTTCTGAGTAACTCTTACCTAATAAGAGGTATACACATTGCTGTTGGCAATGGAAAGAACTCAAACACCTTGTTCTAGCAGGTTTGCCCATTTTTAGAAATGCCCATATGTAAAAGCTATTTTGATTTATTTGCCTCAGTTTTAGAAAAAAAGATGAAGTCATTACATGGAAAGTGATTTCATGCCTAACTGAAGTTCCTTGCTGAATTTTTAATAATTTGCTTTATTTGCTGTTTAGTTTTAATTTGTAAAATGATAACTGAACTTATCTAAATATGAAGCTTTGTGGAGAAAAACTTCTGTTTATCAAAAGAGAAAAATTCGATTTATATGCTGTCATTTTTAGGATTCAGCATTTAAAATACTTTTTGTAATCAGCACATTTCAATTCAATCTTGCATACGCTGTTGATTATAGACACTTAATAAAATAAAAATTGCAAAAATTTAATTGAAATTGATGTTCTTTGCTCTCTCTATGTGAATTAGGAATTAATATTTTTAATGAAATGTATCACAAATGACAGTCCCTGGTTAAATTAACATGGAAAAAACAGCTTATTCAGTTGAGCAATTTAATTTTGATAAATACTTATTAGCATCATTTAATTTCTTTAATTAGGTCAAGGTTTTAAGTTGTAAAGCTTAATACACATGCATTTAACAATTCCAGTTCTCCTGTAACAGTTTTAATTCAAATCATTGAGATACCTTAGAAAATGATAAAATTATACAATTGTGATGAGGATTAAACTCAATACTTTTTGTTTTACAAGGTATTAAGTAGACTTAAAACAGCACATTCAAAAATATCTGTCAGTCTGTTTTTTGTTTTGTATTTTTCAAAATATACCAATATCCATATACTCTATCTACATCTTTTTAGTCTCAGCGTCATCTGTCACCTTTTAAAACAACTGATACATAGAAACTTTTTGCCAACTGGTTTAACATCCACTTGTTGAAAAACATAAATAAGTAATACAGGTTAAAATCACATTATGGAAATACTTATAAAGGATAGCTTTGCTACTTATACAGAGATCATATTGATAAATGCAAAAGAAACACCAAAACAAACTAGATAGCGCTATCATATAACCAATGATTTTGAGAGTGACCTGCATGTAATGTATAGCAAGATAACTTACTGTAATGTAATATGATAAGTGCGCTGAGGGCACAGAGATTCCATTGTTTACTTTATCAGCTTGAATTCATTTATAAAAACACCATCTGTTGTGCTGATTGTGATACCAGTTGCCATGATGACGAGTCTGTGTCAAGTTACACATGCTGGGATGAAGCTTTACAAATTAAGTATTGGCACACAGTGGCCAGCATTTCAAGACTGCTAAATAATCATCTGAACGTCTCTTTGAATTTGTTGAATGATAAAGAATTATCTGAATGTCACATCAAATTTGATGCAAATTGGTTAATACATTGTTGTTTACAGTCCTTTGATTCATTATGCAGGTGTACTGGAGACAGGGAGCTTACATTTAGACTCAAATATTGTCAAAATACAAAAGAACAGTCATCATTTCTACTAAATGTATAAATATATATAAATAAATATATAAGTATATATTTTAAATACATTTTTATATTTTAAAAATGACATCAAATTCTTACACAGAAATTAAGGCTACGAAGATCTGAAGTGTTTTTTGAGTTTTTAAAAAATTAGAATTAAAATACGGTACTTTTAAACCTTACTTTTTTTCCTTCCATATTGAACTACCTTAGTCTATACTAAATTCAACATATCAAAATTTTAAAACCTTTATACAGTAATTTTTTTTTGCTGTCTTTCTATGTTTTCATAACCAAAAAGAGATCCATTGTATGGTCCGTTTTTTTCAGTAGCTAGCATGATGTGTTTCATTTACATTGTCAACTTGGAGGGTACAGTTTGTTAGACAACTTCTTCACTTTGTGAGGCATACGTTTTTGATCTAGAATAATATCTGACACTCATGTCTTATTATCTCGATTACTTGAGAGAATGGATACAAGCCTGAATTAAAGTGGGGGTTGTCTTACTTGGAACTGTCCCTCAGCTAAAAAGTTCAAGTGAATTGGATTGCCCACGGCTCAGCTGTTAGTGTTTATCGTCCAACCACAATCCTCATGGCCCCCGAAATGTGCATATTTGTAGAGGAAGAGCACATCATACTGTATAGAGATGCATATACCTTATGTTACAAGAAACACTGTCTGTTTCAATGTGCAAAGAAAAAGCAAACTGTAGAACAAAGTTGAATTGTTCTATGTTCTGCATTTGTGCATATTTTAATAGAACTAGGTCGTATGCCCTGTCATAAGCCTACAAGTAAAACTTGAACTACAATATATGATCAACATTTTATTCAAACTAATATATATTTATACAGAATTTAAATATATGATTTAAACCTATGCAATACTACCATGTTTGTTTCTGTGGATTGTAGTGGCACTGTACACAGAACACTGTGCTCTTGTTCCCTCAATGGTGCAGGATGTGGTAACTGTTGTGGTGTGGAAAATGCATGTTCTAGTACAGAGAGGGAAGTGCTCACCCACTGTCTACAGTTTGCTCATCACTCTTCAACCAGAGGCGTAAAATACACTCATATGACGGTCCAAATTAATAAGTGGATATGGCTTCCAAGCACAGACAATACATTTGTCAGATCTGAAATCTGGGAATGATAGTGGTTGAGAATTTATCTTCATTCGACTGTTAAGGCTGTAATCTGAGGGATATATTGTGGTATGATAGTTAGCACTGTCCCCACAATTGATCATGTATTTTCTTCATTGACTCAGTCTTATCTTATAATATGTTGAAGTAATGTGCTTTCATTGATATAGTTTTACAATGTTGATATATGACATCAATTGAACTTTTCCGTTTAACTTTTTATCAAATTATCTTGTAAAATAATTAAAGAGATGAGTGAAAAGCAAACAAAGATCAAAGGAAACTTTATCTAGCTTTTGGGAAAGATTAACATATTCCCTCAAAATAAAATTAATCAAGGGTCCAGTGTTAGGTAATATCAGATATAACCACCAGTAACTACCTAAAAGTCGTAGTAAATAATTAAAAATTGAGGCAAGACTAGCCCAGTAGAGTGGAATTATAATTTGAACCGCATTGAACTGCCTTGTGAAAGTATTCAGCCCCCTCGAAATTTTCGACCTTTTGCCACATTTCAGGCTTCAAACATAACGATATAAAAGTTAAATTTTTTGTGAAAAATCAACAAGTGGGACACAATTATGAAGTGGATAATGGATGTTCAAACTTTTTTAACAAATAAAAAACTGAAAACTTGGGCGTGCAAAATTATTCAGCCCCTTTATTTTCAGTGCAGCAAATTCTCCTGAAGTTCAGTGAGGATCTCTGAATGATCCAATGTTGGCCTAAATGACTGATGATGATAAATAGAATCCACCTCTGGTCTTTAAGTCTCTGTATGAATACACCTGCTCTGTGATAGTCTCAGAGGTCTGTTTAAAGCACAGAGAGCATCATGAAGACCAAGCAACACACCAGGCATGTCCGAGATACTGTTGTGGAGAAGTTTAAAGCCGGATTTGGATACAAAAAGATTTCCAAAGCTTTAAAGATCCCAAGGCGCACTGTGCAAGCAATGATATTTAAATGGAAGGAGTATCAGACCACTGCAAATCTACGAAGACCCGGCCGTTCCTCTAAACTTTTATCTCAAACAAGGAGAAAACTGATCAGAGATGCAGCCAAGAGGCCCATGATAACACTGGATGAACTGCAGAGATCTACAGTTAAGGTGGCAAGAAGACAGCTTATCCATAAAAAATAAATCTCATTTAACGTTTGCCACAAGCCACCTGGGAGACAGATCAAACGTGTGGAAGAAGGTGCTCTGGTCAGATTAAACTAAAATTGAACTTTTTGGCCACAATGCAAAACATTATGTTTGGCGTAAAAGCAACACAGCTCATCACCCTGAACACACCATCCCCAGTGTCAAACATGGTGGTGGCAGCAGCATGCGTTGGGCCTGTTTTTCTTCCGTAGGGACAGGGAAGATGGTTAAAATTGATGGGAAGATGAATGGAGCCAAATACAGGACCATTCTGGAAGAAAACCTGTTGGAGTCTGCAAGAGACCTGAGACTGGGACGTAAATTTATCTTCCAACAAGACAATGATCCAAAACATAAAGCAAGATGGAATGGTTCACAAATGATCATATCCAGGTTTTAGAATGGCCAAATCAAAGTCCAGACCTGAATCCAATCGAATCAATCTGTGGAAAGAACAGAAAATTGTTGTTCACAAACACTCTCCATCCAACTTCACTGAGCTTGAGCTTTTTTGCAAGGAAGAATGGGCCAAGATTTCAGTCTCTCATGTGCAAAACTGATAGAGACCTGCCCCGAGCGACTTGCAGCTGTAAACACAGCAAAAGGTGGCGCTACAAAGTATTGACTCAAAGGGTGAATAATAATAAATAATAAAGATGAATAATTTGCACGCCCAAGTTTTCAGTTTTTTATTTGTTGAAAGTTAGAAATATCCAATAAATTTTGTTTCACTTCATGATTGTGTCCCACTTGTTTTTGATTCTTCACAAAAATGACAATTTTATATCTTTATATTACAAGCCTAAAATGTGGCAAAAGGTCAAAAAGTTTAAGGGGGCTGAATACTTTCGCAAGGCACTGTAAATGAGAATCTTAGAATGGTGAATAATTCTGCTCAATGCATACGCTTTTTGAAACCTGTCATTTTATGTGAACTGTGTAGACTGTTTCCTGTGTTGCGTCACAGGAAACAGTGTCTGAGCAGCTTCTAACCTAATCTATGATCAGTCATATTAGCAGCTATTTCAGCATCATATAATAGCTCTCCTGATACCATCAGGAAAGTCTCTTTTAGACTCATGTCAAGTGCTAAGAGAGGCAGATGTTGATTTTTGTCATCGTGGTTCATTTTGCACCCCGAAATGATCAAAGAACTATAGTTTTACTGTCTAAAGCTATCCATAAAATTATATATTAACTCAACAAGATCATTACCACCCACTAATTCTTACCTTGACTGAGTTTTAGTGTTTAGAAACACCCCATACATATTCATTGTAAAGTGCCATTCATTTTGTCAATTAGTTGCTAATTATTTTTCCAGGACATGAAATAACTGTAATAGTGACTACAAATGTCCAGCTAGAGGATGTTGGAATCCTTTTTGTTCTAAACCAATGATAACCTGCTCTCTTCCTTTGACATATATCGACATTGCTGTTAATATAAGGTTGTGTTCACAGTTAAAGACTAAGTAAAGACCAGATTAATTATAATCATTCTCGGTACATAAAACCTTAAGTTAATGATGCTATCCTAAAAGCTTGTATAAACTGACTTCCTCTTTGATGTTAAAGATTTTTCACCTCTCATCGAAAATGTTTTTAAAGGCTTCTTTGGAGCTGAAGAAGCCTTTCATGACCCAGAAGACTGAGAATCTGCATCAACTCAAAGAGTTGTGTTCTTTTCACACAACTCAGATATAGTGTGTATGTTATTTCCAAAAAATGTAATGGCAATCCCCCAGAAATGTATCAGTAACAGTTACATAAGTACAAGTCCACTTTGATATTACCTGAAAGACCTGAGCGTTTTTCTCAAAACTTCCTAAAACTATTATATTTCTTATTATTCTCAAATTGTATGAGATACTAAAGATAATTGGCACATGACTTGACATTTGTAAGAAAAAAAAACTCAAAAAACATTGGGAACCAACAATAAATCAAAGAAGGGAAGGATGTTTTTATGGGTTAAGAGGATTACACTTATGACAAAATCCAGACTTAACAAATGCAGATATTTTTCCAACTTGAAACTAAAACCCAAATCCGGTTTCAGTAACCCAATATTTAAGGTTATTCATTGCTCCTGAACATCTGGTCTCACTTTGAGCCAACTATGCTTTTCCTGACCTTTTGCTCAGTTTGAAAGCTGTCTGTGATGTCAAATAATATTTTGAATAAATGCAAATCAGCCATAAGGATACTGAGACTATGTGTTTTGCTTAGTTTCACACTGTGTAAGCACATTACTATCCTTACATGTTTTGAAATCAGAAGTTCTTTTTGCTTCCTTGTTCCTCTCTGTCTCATAAAAGCTGCAGAATCCTACAATATGGATAAACAACCTCTCAGGCCTTCCCCAGCTGTTGTCTGAATGTTGAATACTCTCTAGAGTAAAAAGCAGTAAACTTAAGCAAAGTTTCCCATAATGCTTTTCAAGCCAGCTGTTTTTCCTATGCAGCAGAATGATGAAAGTGGCATGCCATTTACATTGTCAGTTTTTCTTTTTTTAATGTATAGTGACAATGAGATGTTGTAGCGCGATGTTGTAGAGTTAAGAAATTAAATTCTTGGTGCTTGGTTTTTCATAAGGTCTAATTCGAAGTTTTTTACCTCATAAAATACACAATAATGTGAGCAGGTAACACACTGGAAACACTCCCAATAGGAGAATGCATTATATTGATTATTATTAAACATTTTTTGCTATATTTCTGTTATTGTTTTTTATTTTAAAGGTTTAGAAGAGTTGTTTTAAAAGGCTATACATTAAATCAATGTAATTAAGACCCCCTGATTTTGTTGATGTCCTCCATGCACACAGAAGTCTAATCAGTTATCACATCTCTGCGCTTCATGTGTTCAATGTAGATGGGTATAGTGATTAAAAGTTAGGAAACCTGTGTGGACAGACACGTTTTTATGGCAACTGCAGCATCCAAGAGAAATTGTTGCCATACATGATCTGAGATTATGTTATCTAAAATATTATCATTATTGATGCTAATTGATTAGGAATATTTATTTATCTGAAGAAAAGCCATTTTCGTTATTGTGTTTTCATCATATGAAAGATTCATTTTACTTTACAGATTGCACCTTGCTCAAGTGCTTGTATTTAAGTAACTATAGATCTTGTTTTTACAATACAATTTACAATATGCCTTTTGCCCTCAGCAACAATTTTGTGATTTCTAGCAGCAGACAGCAGACCTGCTGGTTCTTTGAATGACCACTAGAAATTAGTTATTGTCTGGGAAAGGGCAGTTTTCCTTAAATTTTCTAAAGCAAGACGCAGAGATATGAATTTTGTTTAACCCAACTAATGCAAATATTTGATGTTTTTTCTAAAGTCAATTTAGAATTAAAATCAAATAACCATTGTCTTTCTTATTTTAGTATTTTTGTTTAGATTCTCTCCAGTCTCCTTTATTGTCATCACAAACAAGCAAAATACTCTGAACTGCAATAGGATGTGGTGACACTTTCAAGACGTATTAGCTTACCTTAGAATGTTGCATGGATTGCCATCGATCTCGGTGTCACGAATAGTGTGGCCTCCTCACATCTCATTACCACAGAGCACATAACTGTCAAGTATAGTATGGCTCCAATTCCATCAGATGTATTTTAAACTAATCTTGGAAACTTGTTGGCAATGACATTTTACCAATCTCATATAAGGGAACTGGTCTTTCATGCTAACAAGCTAGCAAGTCATCAGATATGTTGTTTTGGAGTAAGGAATTACTTTTTAAGCAACAAACACCTGCTTTCATTTCTGTGATAATCAACTTTATAAATGCCTAATACAGGAACCAACACCATGATCCAACACCAAGGTTCAGCCAGTATATCATTGTCACGATATCCTTCATTGTTGACTTGTACTGGAGTCTTTCTTTCTGTTAGGACTTAATTTGCAATGGAATTAAGTAGTTCTGTGTCAGGCTGAGTAGGTATGACTGAAAACCCCAAAAGTCTACAAGGTCAAAAATTCATGTTTATTATAGTTAAATTCCAAAATAGTTCCAAATGTTGCTTTTCATATTATTTAGTGTGACTGTCCATAATTAATGAGAGGCTAAAACGTCCCTAACCCAGTTCAGATTGTGAGAGGATGCACACCTCTCTTAACAGATGCCTTGCACCTACTTCCTTATCACTATCTGATTTACTCTTGCTTTTGCTTCATGTGCAGCAAAAAAAAGTGTTTTTTTATGTATACATGTGGACTCACAGCAAGTTGAGTATGTTTAACCTTCTGGTTTCTTAACTAATATCAGCAAATTAGATTTGTAGAAAAATGACCAGTCTCTGGTCAACGTTCCAGACTAAAGAAGATAGGCTCTAATCATGAGGCTTGAAATAGCACTTAGTTTGAAAGCCAAATCATGGTGCAAGACTCATACTGTTATACCTTTTTGAATGTATTATTTTTTCTTTTTTTCAAATGAGAAAAGTCAATATTGGCTCATCGTTTTCATGAAATGGTAACAGGACAATTATTGTACAGTCATGGCCAAAAGTTTTGAGAATGATTCAAATGTTAATATTTACAAAGTCTACGGCTTCAGTTTTTATAACAGCAATTTGTATATACTCCAGAATGTTAAAAAGAGTGTTCAGCATAACAGCAATTAATTGCAAAGTCAATATTTGCCTAGAAAATTAACTTTATCCCCCAAAACACCTATCATCGTCATTGTTGCCAAAATGGCTCCAGGGCGCCCAAGAAAGACCAGCAAGAGCCAGGACCGTCTCTTAAAAGTGTTTCAGCTGTGGGATCGGGCTACCAGCAGTGCAGAGCTAGCTCAGGAATGGCAGCAGGCAGGTGTAAGAGCATCTGCACGCACTGTGAGGCGGAGACTCTTGGAGCAAGGCCTGGTCTCAAGGAGGGCAGCAAAGAAGCCACTTCTATCCAGGAAAAACATCAGGGACAGACTGATATTCTGCAAAAGGTACAGGGGGCGGACTGCTGAGGACTGGGGTAAAGTCATTTTCTCTGATGAATCCCCTTTCCCATAGTTTGGGACGTCTGGAAAACGGCTTTTTCGGAGAAGACGAGGTGAGCGCTACCACCAGTCTTGTCTCATGCCAACTGTAAAGCATCCTGAAACCATTCATGTGTGGGGTTGCCTCTCAGCCAAGGGAGTCAGCTCTCTCACAGTTTTACCTAAAAACACAGCCATGAATAAAGAATGGTACCAGAATGTCCTCCGACAGCAACTTCTCCCAACCGTCCAAGAGCAGTTTGGTGATGAACAATGCCTTTTCCAGCATGATGGAGCACCTTGCCATAAAGCAAATGTGATATCTAACTGGCTCAGGGAACAAAACATAGAGATTTTGGGTCCATCGCCTGGAAACTCCCCATATCTTAATCCCATTGAAAACTTATGGTCAATCATCAAGAGACGGATGGAAAAACGAAAACCTAGGAATTCTGACAAAATTCAAGCATTGATTGTATTTCTGTATGTGATGACAACATCTGACATACACACATGAAAACCAGACGGCAGCAGATCATGTGAAAATATAATATTTGTTCTCAATACTTTTGGCCATGACTGTACACTTCATGGATTTTTTTTTTGTTCTAGGTGCTTTGCAATAATTTGCAAATCATTGCATTCTGTTTTATTCATATTTTAGATAAAATCCGAATTTGTATTAGAATTAAGATTTTATATAATCCCAATGCTAAAGAAGAAAGTACCCTAAGTTCTCTAAACCCCAAGATTTCTAATATTTCTTGAGCTTGGATGAAGAGATTTTTAATTTTTAATAACCACTAGATGTCCCCCCACACAGAGAAAAAGGATGTTGCAAAGAGCCATGTGACCTTTGTATAAATAATATAATGCACTGATGTTGACTGATGTCCCCTTAGATGACAACAGAAATAAAAACACATGTATATATTGTTGTTTGTCTCTACTCTCTGCTTAGGTTGATATGTATTCAGATGTCTGACGAGGCTCTGACGATGAAATCTCAGCCTTAAACCCACCAGTATGTCAGGTAAGACTGGAGTCTGTACACACCTTCATTAGTACATGATCTCATTCATCATGATTATATGGTGCAACAAATAATTAAATAGCATTTAATTTCCCCACTTATAGTAATTTCATTATAATGAATTAACTTCAAACTGCATCAAGAACAAAACTCTTTGCTGGACATCAAAAAGTTTAAGTCAACATTTCCTTGAAGGAATTTTGTTTTCTGTGTTATTTTTTCAAATGGGGTCGTGTGATGGATATGTTACTTAATCAACATTTTACATGCATGAGTTAAATTAAAGGCTGCACTTATGTGTGTTTTGGTCATTTTTCAAGGATAGGTTGACCTTTAAATTGAACAGGCATTAAAGTCGGGGACACATTTAGTTAAAAGAGTTCATGTACACGATAAATTAGGGGCCATGTGTTGATTTCCCCATCCTTCTGACCTTGCTATTCTGACACATATGTTATTGATCTGAGCAGACAAAAGGTCACATGTATCGCAAGGAAATTAACCTAATCCCTGGATGTCAACAACACATTACACCATAATAGGATGTTTAATATTGCTGATGACCTACCATGCATATTTTGCCTCTGTTATATTCTATCACCTGAATACATTAGATTTATTTTTAAAAGCTTAAGCCTGCTTTCTTACCTGTTTACTGACCTAGTAGCTTTTTGTAAAGTACCTCTCCCATCTATTTTAGAGCCAGCAGAAAATTGCTCCCCTCGCTGGAAAGATGAGGCAATTCAAAATGGTAATATTCATTCTCTGTCTGAGCACTACATTGTCTCCTTTCTGTTTGTGTGGGGGATCTTTTGAGTTATGACATCAAATCTAGATCTTCTGTGGAAAAAAATAAAAGAGAAAAATTAAGTGTGAAAAAATGAAAATTTACCTCAGTTCTTCTTCTGTTGCTTTGCTGCAGATTCATGAGTAAGGTTTGGAAAGATTTAGAAATGTGCCACATATGACCCCTGTTATTGGTCTACATTTGAGTAATTTAAGCTTTGTTTTGAGATTGTGCATGAAAGAAAATCAGGATGAAACTTCTCAAACCTCAAACAAATGGCTAGTTTTGGTCCTTTTTAATGTGTTGGAGCAGTGTATGTCCTCAGTGCTCCTGCAAATGAATGAGATCTGTTCGCAAACCCAGCCATCTATCATGGTGAACTAAGCTTCATCACAATTAAAGTTAAATATTTAATATTCACTTATGTATGCTTTATAGGGAAGAATTGCAGTAAGTACAACACTTCCAAACACACGAAAGATTTTTGTTTAGTTTTTTATTATAAAAAGATTAATAAAACACATTCAATAGCAGAACAACTCAGTTTTGTAAAATATACCTGATCATTTTATGATTAGTAGCAACTCTTTTTTTTTCTCTCAAAATACTTGATTGTAGTTGATATTAAATCAGTTTTATCATTGCAATTTCTAACATGTGCAAATAGGTCTTTTGTTAAATTCTTCTCAAAATACATCCAACAACAACGTGAAGCACGTATATTGTTGTCACAATATCCTTACTTGTTTTTTTAAATGATATCATGGGACTTTCTTACTTTTACAACCACACATGCGATGGAAAACAACCTAAATAGAGCCCAGACATGTTGATTAAAGTCAAGAAGAGCTTAGTAGATGCTAGTAGAAAAGGCCTTTAGTGCATTGTTTCCCAACTCTGGTCCTCATGCCCTGCATGTTTTTGAAGTTTCCATGCTTCAGCACACCTACCTTATTAAAAAAAATGGGACTTCCGCCGCTTTCTGCACAGCTGAAAACTGGTCCATTATTTAAATCAGGTGGTCAAGGCACACTACAGGGTTGGGAAACACAGCTTTACCGGACCGCCATAAGTTGGTAGGTTTATCATGATACCATATTCTTTCGATATTGTAATGCTGGATTTCATGGCGCTTTGTGGGATTTACAGAGTACTCATCACAAAATGTATGTAAATTGTTAATGTTAATGTTGTTGAAAATCATTAAAATTTGTAATAACCTTTTTTCAATGAACCCTTATTCCAACCCAATTTTCCTACTCATTCTCTAAAATACCATCGTAATGTTTGCCTGAAATCTTTGCTTGATGGCATTACAGAAATTAACTTTAATTAATTATTTAATTAATTTTTTGTTTATTTTTTAAATAGTTTTATTGAGCTAAATGCTTAACTGTAATCCACAGAGCTCTACTTGTGCACCTTAAGGTAGTAGCTATAACCACCCAGGGTCACCCCCTTCTTCCAGGTCAGCGTAAAGCTCTTTACATGTTGTGTGTGAGGTTTTTTTCCAATGTCCAGACAAGCCTTTTTTGTATGTGAGGCATCAATTAAATAACATTACAAAAGTCGTAGCAAAAATTTTGAGATATCTAGCTCATAGTAAATGGAATAATTTTTTATTTAGCTGTCTATTTTTTAGTAGTTTCAGCTTTTAAAATAGTCTTATAGTTGACTGAAAGTTGAGCACAGATCTTTTTGTAAAAGTAAATTGTATTTCACCTTTTACCACGTATTTCTTAAAAATGTCAAATTTGGTTTATTTGGTTCTGATTCTTGTTTTTTCTTTATATGTATCATTTAAGATGATTTATGAATAGTGACTTGGGTAAATCCAGTAAAATATGTAGATATATCACAAATGAGAGGAATTCATATTGAATGACTTCTCCTGTAGTTGTTGCTAAAAGCATAAAAATAGAGAAAAATCAATCAGTTAATGGTAATGAATTAATGGTATTTATGATACGGTACACATTTATATTTAGTTTGATTTATGTGCATGAATTCCAATACGATCTTTTGATGATAACTTTAAAATAGCTAAGATATGTAATAACTAGAATCAGTACATTACCGAAGATGGTTAGCTCTTAGCAATTAGTTTGTTTTCTTTGTTTTTTTTATACTGGAATTTCGGAAAAAAAATCTAAATAAAAAAAGATACAGTATAATCTTCATTGATGATGTTTTAGAAAACTTTGCTTGCATATGGTATGCTGTAGGTGTTTAGCTGTAAATTAAGTTTCAAAGCATGGTGGGTATGGATTGTGCTGTGTTAATCCAGTTATTTTGTCTGTGGAGCAGCTGCCATTGACTCTGCATGCGGTAACCATTCATGCTACATTTCAGCTACCTTGTACATTCAGCTATAACATTACATTATGTAAATGTTTTCAGCATGTTGTTTAACATTTCATTGTAGCTTAATGTGTTTTTCACAAATTTATTCATTTTGTAACTATGTCTAGTCTTTGTGTAGATGGCAGTTCGAAAGACAACAGCAGTTGCATTATCTTTAATAGGCAGTGCAAACTTGAATTTTCTAAACAAGCAAAACAACAATAAGCAGTGTGTATTTTATA
This sequence comes from Menidia beryllina, assembly GCA_013363375.1. Lineage (NCBI taxonomy): Eukaryota > Metazoa > Chordata > Actinopteri > Atheriniformes > Atherinopsidae > Menidia > Menidia beryllina. The sequence continues at coordinate 6,232,130 of JABUIW010000025.1, read as the reverse complement.
TTTCACTGAATAAAAGTCTTAATTTCTGTTTATAATAAAAACTTTTTACGGGTTTTGTGGGTTCAAGTGGCATTTATATGAAAATGGCGAGAGAGAAAACATAGAAAGAACCACAGGAAACAGTCATGAGACAGAATCGAATCCAAGCCACCTGCAAAGGGAGCATGGAGCCTTCTTTTGATATTTTTTTTGATAGTATATACCCTTATCTAAATGTAACTTTTGATTGATCAATTTATGATCAATTTTTGAAGCATGAATGAACCTGACAGTTTTTTAGTTGCATCACTTGACCTCAGAATGATGCTCTCATAACTCGTTTGAGCAGGTTTTGTCTTGTCGAAGTTGAATAACATGGAGGTAAATGAGGAATTTATTAAAATTGCTATTAAGGATTCATGCTCAGTGAGATTGTTTTGCTATTTTGTACATGAACTCAATGTAACATTATTATGGGGGAGGCTCTCAGTGTTATAAAACAAGAAGTCTTAAAAGAAGGCATGTTTAAAAGAGTTTGATACGCTGCATTGTAAAGTTCAGCATAATCCTATCAAATTTTAACCTTCAACGTGGGAGCCTTCTGTTGTTTTCCTTGGCTTACCCTGAACTCTCCGGGTAAAGGTTCGATTAATTTGGCCTTCTCAGGTAACAAAGAGTAGCTGGGGTCATCTGGCACAAGGCATCGTGTTAATTGAGGGCCCCTGGGTAGAAGAGATTCCTCACATCCAAAAATTGTTCATGACCGGCTTTGAACCCCTGAGTCGTAAAGTGATCAATCAGGGAGGGAATATATTTGTGCAAAAGCCCTCTCAAAGGCCACTTCACAGAAGTGCTATCAGCTGGGAGGCCATGATAGTCTGAGGATGGAAAATCTGTTATCAATGAAAATAAGATTCTGGAAGGAATACATGCAGTCAGCTGCTGGAGAATTTACTCCAGTAGCTATTTTCCAAGGGGGTATTTATGCAGGTGTTGACTCAGCACTGCACATTGTATATTATTCCTGTGGATATATCATACCAACATGTTTTCAAGCTTTGTAAGAAAAGGATACTACTAACATATGCTTTGATAATCAAGGTAAGTTTAAGAATTTTTAGATGGGGAGAAAGTTTATTGTACATTGCAGGCTGGAAAAAACCAAAGTGTTTGTGCGTGCGTGCATGTGTGTATGTCCACACATGTTTGTGTGTACTCCTGATTTTTCTGACAGTATTACTTAATCGATGTGCAGTGTATTTAGGAAATTATCAAACTTGATAAGACTTTGTTTTTATGTATTTGTCATGTATTTTGAAGGAGATGCTATTCAAATGTTTTGAGTTTTTAATAAAACAATGGTATCCGTATTCTATCATTAAGTAACATTTAATCAAATAATTAGATTTTTTAAATTCTGTTCCTGAACAGAAAATTAATTGAGGAATATACAAAAAGGACCATATTGATAGTAAACTCTACAAGCTCTCATTGTTTTCAGACATTAGGTCAGCTTTGCTAGTCTCACACCTTTTTTATTTCTTGATAAATGTTTTTGAACAGCAGATTCTTGTATGATCTGTCTGAAAAAGAATAAGATGCCATTGTAGATTTTAGTATTTAATGTAATTGAACAAAAATGACAATTTGTCCATTAAAAAGATCAAATCCGACATGAGAGCCTCACAGGAACCAACACTGGCCATTCAGACAACAGATTGTATCAGTATTGACTTGCCTTAAACTCTGTCTGACGAATACTTAACAGTTTAACAGTTGTTGAAGAAACTCCCAAACAAGATTAGTCCTAGTCAAGGACGTCACCTCATCAAAAAGTTAAACTGGTATCAAACCCTCTTTGCAAGCAGATTTGCCTCATAGGACCTATCTCCTACCAGCTGTTGCATGCTAATTTAATCCAATTGTCACACACTCACACTTATTACATTAATAGAGTCACTAATCCCATGGTAAGCCTTTGTAACTGTTCAATCAGCCACATTATGTGATTTTCAACCAATTATAGGAGTTAAATATTGCGTATTAATTATAACTTGATTGTAATTCCTTAGTTTATACTCATATGCTTGTCATTTGAAGTGGAATGTTTAATCTGTGAGTCCATATTGGAGTCATTAGATCAAAACAAAGGAAAATAGCTAATGCATGATGTAGTTTAGATTGTCTTTGTTCCATTTAAATGAACAAACACTTTGTTGTTTGATGTTTTTTATCTGTACATGTTTCATATGTATCTAAACATTGCACAGCTCACCTCCACAATATGCAATACTAAGTTTAAGCATTTTCAATTTTAGGTCATATGTATATATTTTGCATTGATACTATCATACTTTAAGTAGCCTACAATTCATAGTATCACTCAGCCCAAACTTTTAAAACTGGATGATCTTTTTACTTTCAGTTGCTTAGGTTTAATTATTCTATTAATTTAGTCTAAATCAGTCATTTCTGCTTCTCAATCCTATGTAAATCTCATTGTGTGTGTGGATTGTTAATTTTAAGTACGTTTAAGAAATGTAAATATTCACATGGCATGTTTCCCGAGTTATGTTATCATGACTCGCTATCATGACTGATTTGAATGATGGAAATAAGACCTCACGGCAGCATAATTTTGAGTCTATACCAATAATAGATGAATGTATCCTTTTTGTCTTTTTTTTTGCATGTCAAGATCTACCTATGCCCATTACAATAGGTGTGAGTAGGCATTGTTTATGTCTCTGTAACTAACATAACTTTAAAATTAATTAATTTAGTGCTATATATAGATAATACTAGTATGTATAGCTATAACAATTGGCAGAAATGCCCATCTATGTCAGTCCTTTCCACAGTGAAGCTGAGGATGCTTCTGTCTGGGCACAGCCCAGTGTTTTTTAACTTAAGTTGTGCAAAGCATATTAAGTGCTACTCTTGATGTTGTAAAGCTTGAGTAACATTCTCTTTGCTGAACTAAATTCATCTCAAGGGGCTGTGGAGCAGTCCCCAGACTGTTTGTTCATGTTACAAAGTACTTTGACAGTCGCAAATAAAATTTCTTTTTATAATTTCTTTGTATCTTAGATCAATCAAAATAAGTTTTCTTTCATTTACAAATTGAATATGGATTTACTGATTTGTTGGAACAACTAATTCTGTCGGTTACACAACTGACAGAATTAGTTGGTGTTAATTATGTTCTAACCCAGCTTCCTGCAGTAATCTTAAGCATCACTATACTGTAGCACGCTTTCACAAATGAGCTGATTACTTTGGATAATATTCTTGTTTAATTGGTGAACATGCCTGGAGGCTGTTTTAACACCAAGCTTCATTTAGAGCCGGTAAACACTCATGTAACAGGAGTGTCATGCTCACCAATGGCTTATTTTTGCGGCAGAAATGTTTTTGTGCAGACCAAAAATGTATTGCAGTCATGATGGTAATTCTGTTTTTCCGCAACTAATCAGATTCAGAAGACTACTCTGCCGTCTGACTTTATTTGTCCAGATATGATATGATGATTGACACATATTGAGTAAACAATCACTTTGTTAAGCTTTTTGTCTCAAGGATTAATCTGCATTACGAGATTATGAGCACTTGTTCTGAATATGATCTAATTGCGAAAAGAAAATGTTCAAAAGTGTAAAAGATGGATTTCTTAATTAGATGCCTATAAAACAATTTGACATGGGAGAAAACAAGTTGATATAAGCGTTGAGACATTTACTCTTTATTTGCCAAAACTAGACAGATAAAATGAAAAACAGAAAATTACATATTATTTGTCATGACATCAGAATTTTTTATAAGCTGTAATGTGGTCCTGTATATATATTTTATCAATATGTTTTGTTTTTTGTTTAATTTAAATACCTAAAGCAGCAATGTGTTTTGGATAAATATGGTGAACTGTCAAAATCCACAGATAATGTAAACTATTTTTTAGCTGTCTGCCACTTAAATCAGATTCATCCTTGGTAGGGCCATTCATTTCGTCATCAAATGTTAAAAGATTTATGAAATTTCCTTTTGGTTAAAACCGGGCATCTTAAATTATTTTTAAGTAAGATGAATTGTTCCATTTACTGAAAGTGGAACAAGATAATTATTTTGCAGTTTAATTTTTCTCCCTTTACAATTTTTAAAATCTTGTGGAAATCTAGGCCATTCTTATTCTTCCCTATTTGAATAATGCATCAAGTCACTTTTTCTGTAGGTATGACCAAGCAAAATAATGTAGATCTTTTTTTTTAAATCAGCTAAACATCTTCACTGCTATTTTTCGAAAGACTTTACGGCAGTCGTTTGAGGAGGCAATTTAAGTACACGCAGCAGGAGCTTTAAAGCCAAAACAACATGCATCTTTGCTCAGATTTTGCCATGTGCTTGTGCCTTCACATGTCCAGAAGTTTCTGGTCTACCTCAATGATCTAGAACAACATGATAAACTATAAGACAGTAGTCTTCCTGAAACTTAACTGATTGAAAAAAATGTATTTAACAGTAATTCTTACATGGGACATGGTTGAAGTTTTGAGCAATAATAAAATTTAATATGATTTACAGTTTGACATGTGAGGCTATATGACCTAAAATAAAGACACACTGTGGGCAACTAATTTTATAAGTTGTGTTAAAAAGGTTTCATGTAAAAAAAATAATTAAAATATATATATATATATTTCAACAAAATACATCACTTTTGAGGTTACTCAAAACTGATGAAAAATTTACTAAATTCAAGAGATAAATATACATTAAAAATGTTCTAGATTGTGCTTTTTTATGGTAAAATGTTTTTTTTTTAGTTCTATCCTGACAGTTTTATACTTAACAGGAACAAAATTAGACTGAAGCTTCGCCTGCTTTTGTCTCCAGCTCCTCTGAGAACCAATCTCAACAGGAACCTGTCCTCACCATAAGGCTTATCCCCCCATTATTGAACCCTGATCAATATGGCTGAGTGTAGCTTGTGTCCAGGCAAATAAGTATATTATCTGTTACAGATCATTTATTGTGTCTATCACTGTGATGCTAACAGGGCTTACATTGTTGTATAAAAAAGTTACACAAAGGGTGCAAAAATCCAAGAACAGCAAATTAGTGGATGTGTTTTTTATGTTTATGGATTCAATTTGACAAAAAGTAATATATTATATATAAAAATTTTATTTTCTCCATTTCCACACTTGCCTTATTTTAGTGATTTGGTGCAAAGGGTTATTTGTTGAAAACATAAGCCTTTTCTGTCCTTTTTTGCTCTGGGTTTTCTAGCATTAACAGAGAAAGGACATGGCACAGCCTTTTTTATGGATTCTGTTTGAAATACCAAAATTATCAGCAACGGGGTTCTTTCACACAGTTTTCAGGATTGGTAGACTTACCAGGATGTAAATAAGTGCTTCTTTCATGTTGTAAGTCTTTTTATATTCCCTCTCAGATTTTTTTCCAAGTTCTTCTTTAAGTTTTTTAAAAAACTTTTATTCTTTCTATATGAAACATTTTTTCAATGTGTAGATGTTATGTGATAGTACTTAGTGTAGGTGTTACACGCAAAGGTCTTAATCTGTTACTTGCCAGTGGAAGTGGCCCATCAAGGATTTGTGGGGTGTCAGATTAGAGCTCAGCGTCGTCATAAATCTCTGCTTCCCAATTCGGTCAGCTGGTGGCGGGTGGGGCTGTCACTAGGTGTCTGTGGATTTGCTGGATAAAACGTTTGTCCTTGTACTTGGCTCAGCTACATGAAGTTCTTTTTCAGACTAAGACTTATTACAGTTTTGATTGGTACTGCATCTGATATTCAGATTTTACTAAGTTTTGAAGATTTTGAGAACAAAGTGGACCCTGATTTGTTTATAGTACACTTCGGTGGTTCTTCGAGATGAACTTCTGCATACAAGACATGTATGAGATGCCTCATGCTGGGGTTGGCGGCTATGCTGTTCAGAGTGGTGGAGAGCATTGTATGTACCCAGGTGATGGGCCAGGGTATGGACACTATGAACCTCAGCCTTTGCACCATCCTCCCTGCATGGAGCAGGCTTGGCCCCCAAACCAACATTATTCATGCGCCTATGCTACTGGCTCTTCCTCTTTTAAGAATGAGTTCTGCAACATGGAAGTTCCCCTTAGCCACTTCCACCATCAGCCTGAGTATTTCCCTGAGATGAAACCTGAGTTTTCACATCTGCAGTGGATGCAGGGGGCTCACAGGAAAGGTATGGCATCTAGATTCCTTTTGTTTGGGTCTTCTTGGTTAAGTAGGAGTTTGTGAGTTGGTATAATTGTAAGTGAGAATGAAGTTACACTGATCAAAATAGTTTCTACTGTGGGGGATATGTGTTTTTTACAATTAGAGGTGACTCCTCTCCAATTAGAGATGCCTCTCTTTTGATCAATGGATCAATGATGTCTGGGATTTTCAAATTAATTCTGAAAGCTAAGACTTAGGGCATCATGCGGTGGTCGAATAGCAATGTTTGAAGTTGGCTTGGGCTGCATATTGATTAATAGCAAAGCAACAGAAGGTCATTGTGAAATGAACTATTCTTTTCATTTTACAAAACCCCAAAGAAGATATTGATCATTTCCTGCAAATCCTACCACAGTCTGCAACTCAAAGCACTGTTCTCACCAAGCCTAACAACAAAGATTGGGCTAGGTTTTACTTCACTGAGTTCACCGGACACAAGAGCTCCATTTGTAGAATTGTTTATTATTAAAAAAAGTTTTCATATATTTTCCTTCTATTAAAATATACAACTATTTTTACAGACTACATAACTATACTATAACAATTAAGATCCTGCCATATTAAACATTAAAGCAACTTAAGTCATTCCAAGTTCTTGATATAGAAACTCTTTAAAATTCTGATCGTTGTAAGTATTGCAAACAATAATCTTTTTTTTTTTAATCATCTTTTCATAAAACATCTTTCCAAAAATATTTTAACTCAGATATTAATTTGTTTTATAAATAAAAGGCATGTATTTATTTGGTATATCTATTGTTTCATATATGTTGAAGTCATTGTTTGTTCGTTATCCTGTATTTTCCCCTGTTTTTGAAGTAGAAATGCAGTTTTGCATGTTCATTTTTTAAATTAAGATGGAATCTTCTCATATTAACCATGTTTTTCCTCACCAGGGTATATACCAAGTTACCTGGACAAGGATGAGCTATGTGTAGTATGCGGGGACAAAGCCACAGGCTATCACTATCGCTGTATTACCTGTGAAGGTTGCAAGGTAATGCTTTTCCATGGTTGTGTAACAACAGCTTTTTTCAGCCTTCCATTTTGCAAGCAGTACTGATTATATGACCCTCAACTTTTCAGGGATTCTTTAGGAGGACAATCCAGAAAAATCTCAACCCAACTTATGCTTGCAAGTACGAAGGGAAGTGCGTTATCGACAAAGTGACCAGAAACCAGTGCCAAGAATGTCGTTTCAAGAAGTGCATTGCAGTGGGAATGGCAACAGACTGTAAGAACATAGGGATATCATCAGTAACCCCATATTTCAAATGGAAAGTTTTGTTTTAATCAGCTATTACTTATTATCTTCTTTCTGTTTCTTACGTTGAAGATGGATTTTCATGTTACCTTATATATAGACTAAAGGAAGTCAATACTCAAACGTGAACTTGCTATATTGAAGCTGTAAACTGTCGATTAAGGATTTTTTTTTATTTCACCTGTGCCTGCCTGATATATACCGATTTACACATTTATTTGTTTAAGGCAGGCTTTACATAAGCCTGGATAAACACAAAAATGTAGATTCTTAAAAATATTTAAACAATAATATTAGAAATAGTTTTTGTGCATATTTACAGGTGTTTCTAAGCATTTGAATAATTCGAAGACTAATTTACTGAAGCTGCTGGTTTTCACAAATACAGAAATGATCTTTTTAACTATTTCACTAAATGTCAAGACCTCAGTGAGTGACTTTTTTTATTGTCTATATCCTGAAATCTGAAACCTCCTGTATTGCCATTGAAGCAGTGAAGTCTGTCACTGCATTGCTATGTCCTCCTTTTTCAATCACATCATCTTTTTTCTACTACCGATGTTACTCCTCTTTCGCTCCAGTGGTGTTGGATGACAGCAAAAGGCTGGCCAAGCGAAAACTAATTGAGGAAAACCGGGAGCGCCGTCGGAAGGAGGAACTGCAAAAAACTGTGTGGGACCGACTGGAGCCCACGCAAGAGGAATGGGATCTCATTCGTATGGTGACTGAAGCCCACATGGCCACTAATGCCCAGGGTAACCACTGGAAACAGAAGAGAAAATTCCTGGTGAGACATCCTCCTCCTTCTTCTCGCCTCACCAGAAACGTCTTTGTATAAAATACTCCCCCAATGCTCCCATGTTTCTCTCTGTCCCCGCCCTCCTGGCCCCCTGTCTTCCACCACAACCGCTGTTCCACTGTTCCCTTTGTTAATATGCCCATGTTTTTTTTGTTGTTTTTTTTATCTCCTTGTAGAGTGAGGAGAAATAGCTGGACGATGGAGAAAATTGTTCCTGAGCGCAGCGGCACTTATTTAAAATGGAACATCTTACTCTCGTCTTGTTTTCTGTCTTAAAAAGCAGCAATCCTTAACCGCTGTCATGAATAGCTTAATATGTGCTTTTTCATTTTTCTCTTCAAGTTTTTCTCTTTTGATATCACATCTCTCATGTGTTAAAACTAATTTTGCTTTCTTTTCTGTTAATTCTAATCACTTTATCTAGTCTGTCAGCTTTGAACTTTGTTTTGGCTTTCTATGGCAGGATTTGAAAGAATATCATCACGGATTTATATGTTTAGTTAATTTGGTACGTTTTGAAAAAGCAATTTGATAGGCTACTATTTTTCCCCGATTTTCATTTATGCAAATTATTTGAGTTATGGTAAATTTCCTTGAAATATAAAATGTAAGTTCTGAATTAAATCTAGGAATTAATCAGATTGAAGACTAAAGGTATAATTAAGTAATAATCCATTATTTGCAAAAACAAAAAGTATTACTGTCATTTGAGTGTATTCTCAGCCAATGTTTGAAACGGATTCCAAATTCCAAATCTCACCATAGAAACTCATCTGGGATTTCTGTCTGCTTGTTTTTTGTCTGCATACTTTCATCTGTCCTCAGTTAACTTGTTTTCTTTTTAGTTGGCTTGACACAAGTTCTACATTGAAACTTCACGATTCCTGTTGATTATCCAACAGGTCGAGGAAGCAATGCTTCTTAATGAAATAACTTGTAATTTATTCTATACTTCTGACCAGAGTGCTGCAGGGGTGAAGGAAACTAAGGTAAGAAACACAATTATCGCGATGATCTCTTTTCTGAAAATATTTACTGAATTTCACAATGTCAGTGGTGTGTAATTAGCTTATTCTATTATATAAAGATATGTTTTAAGCAGTTAATAAACAAATCATCTTGAGAAATAACTTCTTCCATTTACAATCATTTTCATTTCTGTATGTTCTAGTAAAAATAATGTAGTTTAGGTTTTTTTATTCGATCTCAGACAATTAAAAAAATGATTGAATCTTTAAATCTTTCCTCATTTTCCTTTCAGCCTGAGGAATTTGGTCAAGCATCCACAGTCAATGCAGCAGAAGGAAACAAAGTGGATATAGAAGCCTTCAGTCAGTTTACAAAAATTATCACCCCTGCCATAACCAGAGTGGTGGACTTTGCCAAAAAACTCCCTATGTTTTGTGAGGTAACAACTGTTTTTAATTAATTTAATCAAGTATTGTTCAAAATGCATCTAAATAGGACCACTTGTATGTCATCATGCTAGCCACAAAAAATATCAGACATTTGAGTAAGCCATCAGTTTTATGTAGATGTATATAGCTATGTGGATAGCAATAATATGTTAATGCCAATAATAACTAATGGAATTAAGTCCACCAAATGAATTAAATTTAGAAGAAGACAAGATCAATAACCTATACATTTAATCACATTCACATTAGATTAATGTATTAATTTATTTAATTACGAATTAGTTTGTTATGAGATATTGAATCTTTTAAAAATGTCCTGCCCCACAGTGCCACTGTTCTCATCATCATAGGTTTCATTTTCAACATAACTAACTGTTTTTGGCCCAATATACTTGTCAAACGTTTTCTGCTATGAACTTTCATTTAAATAATATTTTTTGACCAGCTAACCAAATACTGTTCCACTAAAATTATAATGACTTCCTCTCATAGTTTTAGTTAAAATTTTTATGAACTATGGTTTTCTTTCTTTTATTTCTTAACTTGCTCATATGAATACAAATATATGTGAAGGCTGCTATATGAGCTAAAGAGCCTTCACAAGCTAACCTCCAAAAAAACTATTTTTTCCAGCTGCCTTGTGAGGACCAGATCATCCTGTTGAAGGGCTGCTGCATGGAGATCATGTCGCTCCGAGCAGCTGTTCGTTATGATTCAGAGAGTGAGACTCTCACGCTCAATGGTGAAATGGCGGTTACACGTGATCAGCTTAAAAATGGAGGCCTGGGAGTGGTTTCAGACGCCATTTTTGACCTTGGCGTGTCATTATCCTCTTTTAACTTGGATGACTCTGAGGTGGCTCTTCTACAAGCAGTCATCCTGCTTTCATCCGGTAAGCACCACATTTGCACACATGAGCTGATTAAAGAATTAAAGTATTTTTTGCCATCACGCTTTTTTTAATTATTATTATTGTTTTTAGCTTGGTTTCTTTGAGTCAGTAAGTACTGCATGTTTTTAAAGGCATTCAATCTTTTACATAGCAGGGATTTACATTACAGACGATAGGAAGACCTGTGAGCTTAATTGATGGACCGTCTTTGTCTGTGTTTTCTAGTATGGCTATTTTTCTTCCTGCACAGATTGTGTGAATACTTGGTTTTGATTTTAAATCTATATCAAACTGCAGCTCAATCAATTAATTACCATAACCATTCTGAGGAGCTTTGTCCAGCTAGCTTGGGTTTAGCTCCACTGACATCAATGCTGCTCCATTGGTTTACATGCAGACATGAGACTGTGCTAACCGGCCCTTCCGTTCTACCTTCTCGGTACATTTAGAATTACCACTAGTTTAATTGTTAGCTGTCTGAAGCCTGAATGTGAATAAAAGGTTGTATTTTTGTGTCTGTTTTTTTTCAACAATATGGTCACATAACTAATTAATTAATAAATAAATTGCTCCAGTCCCCCGCGACCCCATTAGGGAATAAACGGTTACAATAAGAGGTTTGGATAATGGCTGGATGGATATTTTCACATCCTATCTATCTATCTATCTATCTATCTATCTATCTATCTATCTATCTAAACTATTGATTCCTGGACATGTTCACAGAAGTGGTAAACCAGCTTTATAATGTACCACCTGACAAGTTTGTCATGTGTATTCGTTAATGGACTGTTTCAGTGAAAATGACAAATCATGGTCCACGAAACAACATGCTTACTATGTACAGACTTTGCAGAGTTTGCTAAATATTCAAATTGTAGCATCTAATGTTTTGATAACTTAGAATGATCTACTCTATTTTGAATCCCGAAAGTAGTCTGAAAAGATGTACCTCATATAATCATAATGACACAAAAATGTCAGTGAATGTGAAACTATTTCTAAAGCACTGTGTGTCTTTTTCCATTTAGATCGTCCCGGCCTGAGCAGTGTGGAGCGAATTGAGCGTTGTCAAGAGGAGTTTCTGCTTGCATTTGAACATTACATCAACTACCGTAAACACAAAGTGGCACATTTCTGGCCCAAGCTGCTAATGAAGGTGACAGACCTTCGGATGATTGGCGCTTGCCACGCCAGCAGATTCCTCCACATGAAAGTGGAATGCCCCAACGAGCTATTCCCTCCTCTCTTCCTGGAAGTGTTTGAGGACTGACCAATGGATTTCAATGTATGTGTGCATGTATGTGTATGTGTGTGTCAAAGCCTGGGCACCCTGGTGGTCTCAGAATGGAACCAGCTGAATGCCCATCTAAAAAAAAAAAACAACTCTCTAATAGCACTACTGAGTGTGTCATCATTCCAGTGTTCAGTAGTAAACCTCTGGTCTAGTTCTGGTTGGAACCATTCCTCACATTTCAGGTACATGTGAATGGCCTTGTTCTCTTTTTGTTTTTCCTTCTATGGCTCATTTCTTATCATTGTGCATATAACCCCTCACCATGGATTTTACTCTTGTTTTTTTTGGTTGTTGATGATTGTACAATTGACATACTGTAATATTAATCCTGTTGAAACCATGCAACTGTGTTTTCTTCCACTGCATTAAAAAGCTTAGTAGCTTCCATCTGATACACAAAATAGGACACTGTCAGTTATCCATCAGCCTCGCCCCACCAGCTTAACTTATTTGACCTGTTTATACTGTATACCAAATTCTCTCAGTACAGGGAGTTAACTGTTATGTATCTCACCATCAGTCTGTGACCTGACACATTAAAACTTAGCAGCTGAAAAGCCTCTAATGGTCTCTTGGTTGCAACAGCAAAACATAATGCTGCATTCAAAATTCCTCAGAAAATTCTCAATTTTCCAGCAAGGCAGCTCAAAGCAAAAAAAAAACTAGCCTGTGCAAACATGAACAGCCTAAATTTAAATCAAATTCAATTGTAACTCTACCCAGTATTTTCTTCTGCGGTCAGTTACATCACATAACATTTCAACATGACTACTGATAGACTATGCGTACTACAAATATGGAAAAATATTGTATTAAATATTGTATTAAACATTGTTAAATGTTTACGCAATGGTTATCAAGATTAGACAGATTACTTTGTTCAGCCTCTCAAATGTGAAATCTTTTTGATTTTCTCTTCCTTATCCGGGATGTGTTGGTGTTTGTTGCCTTTTTTTCCTTTTGTATAACACAGTGGACCAACACTGAGAATTTTTAATTTCATCCTTGTGCTTTGGAGATTCAGACTTGATCAACAGTGAAAGGAATGCAGCAGTAGCATAAACTCCTGTACATCTTTGCAAGAGACTGGTCAGAACTGATTAAGCACAACACTATGAGAATACCAGGAAATGACAATCATGCATAACTAGTTTTGATTAAATAATTCCATATTTTGTGCCATAACCATGTATGACACCCCCCTTATTAAATCCCTCCTAACTTGTCTTTGCCATGTCTTGTGATGTTAATACATGACAAAGTGTGGTATTTGATAGATGATATAAGTTGTTATTGTATGCCACATTCACATGGATTAGGCCCTCTGAGTCGTGTTATCCAAATTAGCAGGTTCGAGTGTACATTCAGGATTACTTAGATATGTAATATCAGCCAAGTTGCCTCACACAATTATTTACATGTCATATTTTTACCTTCATAAAAGTCTGAAATCGGGACACTGTATGTTTGGACAGTGATGTCATGGTGCTAAAGTGGCTTGGGGCAATGGCAGATGTAACCATCATGTTAATTACGCTATATTGATATGTTTTTTCTTATTTTTACATAATTTCATTAACACCATTTTACAATGGCTTGCATATAAACTAACTTACAGACATGTACATATACAGTTCATCTATACACAATCTGTACACTTGCACAGTGGGGCATATGCCTAGATAAGACATGGGTCAGACCCCACCACTGTGACTAGCTGATGGGATTTTTACACCATAGATGTTAACTGATTCAAAAGCAGTATGACTGACCATCAGCAAAGTACACTGAGAAAGCTGGTGAGATTTTTAAAATGTAGCATTTTTGTTTTCTTATTTTCATCCGGTATCATCTTTTATGTTTTAACCTCTGTACGGTATTGTCTTTTTGCAATGTGACAAGCATTTGATTTGTATTTCTCACCTTCTCAAGCTCATGCTACTGCTCAAAGCAGCTTGTGTTTTTGTTCTTTCTTTTCATTTCTGTGAAGTTTTTATCAAAGCAATAGACTTGCTACAGTATTTGAATGACCTGGACCTCACTCGCACACGCACACACCTCGCAAACTGTACAGACTTAAGCAGATGCACAGACAATCAGATGGAGAAAAGCAGAATGGGAAGGAGGGGTAGGCACTTGTGCTCAAACAGTCTCCCACCCACCTCTGTCCACATGCTGGCCTATGCTGAGCTAAAGTCACTTTCAAATGTTACACTCACCATGTTTACATGCACTCACCTTTTGCTCATAATCATAATGGGTAGATTGTTGTGTTAAGTTTTGTGATCGTAAAGCTCTCTGGTACCATTAATAAAGTACCCAATAATCTTCTACTGTAAGAAACAGTTACATAGAAATGTTTAATCTACTTTGTTTGAGTTGTAAAGATGCAAAGGGAAATCATTTATCTGCAACCATATCCTTATTTCAAAAAGATAACATATGTTCAAATGACTGTGTGATCACACAGTCCAATGGCTCTTTTCAGCTGAATGATTCTAGGAACTAAACTCAGCAACAAACTGAAAGGCTAAATGCACATATTGACCCAAAACTCAAATTCCCAATGAGGGTTATTGCCAAGATTATACTTGCTTTTTAACACACCTGTGTTACAAGCTACATGCTCAGTTGTTGGCGGAATTGTTCTCATAGTTGTATGTCCTTGTTACCAGAATATTCCACAAATCTGTGCACCAGCAAATTCAATTCTTGCAAAGCTTACAACATGTAAACAATTAACAGAAAACCTATGTAGGGGTTTCCTATTTCGTTGACAACAAAGCAGAATTACTTTTGTAGATTATATTAAATCTTTAAATCAAGATTCTCGGATATCTGTTAATATTTGCTTCAAAGCTGCCTTTACTGGTCATGTACGTATTCTTACAACAGGGTAGCAGTAATATCTTAGAAGTTGCTAAACCAATGTGGATACCATCAGTTTGTAGTAAAGAGCAAGTATATTCTCATCCTACGGTGTAGTTTAATCGAAGCTAATTAAAACTGAACTAGAGGTTGGCTGCACCGTTAAACACTCAAAACAATTTTTGCCCAAATTAAACTATGGGTTTTAGGTATTTTAGTTTGTGCCTTAGAAGTAGGTAGCATCAATAACACAGAGAGAAATGGATTTCTAAAGAACTAAATTACAACAATGCCATCTCAAGGCACTTTGAAGATACAGTTCGGTTCAAACAAATAAGAATAAAATTTATTCTAACATAAACCTTATCGGCTGGGAAAGGCTCCCATCCCTGCATTATGGAAAATCCATGGATGGATTTATGAAATGCTGAATTAATTAGTAAAGAGCCAAAATGGTTAAAGGTAAAGGTTCTTCTGGTCAAAGCACAGCTCAATAATATCTTGGCTAAATTGGGTTTGTTGCTATTTCATCCAAAAATCAATAACATTAACTATTTAAACTGAGAAGGGGATTAGAGATTTGATTTTTCATCATAGAGCAGAGAGATAACTACTTCACCATCTGCTGCTGTTGCTTTATGACAGTAAAAGGGGTGTCAAACCAAAAACAAAACAAAATGTCACCATGCTCTTATATACCACTGTTTTTTAACTTGAAATTGCTGACTTTTAACCTTGTCTCAGGTATCTGGCTGCATAACTGTATCAAGTGAATGAAAAGATGCCCTCACTTAGCCACAGTATGCCTGCAACTATTCATTTGTGGTCTGAATGAAAGCTTGCATGCGCTGAAGCTACTTTGATGCCTGTCATAGTTTCTGTATTATATCCTTGGTTCAGACCCCAGGAACTTTCAAAGATGCTTTGAAGTAACCCCTGTTAATGTTTGCATCAAAAAAACTTTTCAATGATCATAGTCTTTAGAATGAAAGTTGGTGGGAATTTTATACCCATTTTAGCCCTTTCATCAGAGTAGTTACTCTTCCAACAAAAAGAAACAAACTGTAATCATTTTAAAGTTTGTGTTTGCAGTGTGAATGCGACCAGAAAGAAAACTTGCTTTTAATGCATGTCATTTTCAGTTTCAAGTTACCCTCAGGGAGTCCCAAAAACTGTTGGGACTAAAAAGGCAGATAGAGTAATATCAAATCCAGAAAAACATCTACATCAGGGGCTATTAATAGGCTGTAATGAGATGATGAAATGATAAGGCTGCTTTATCTTCTGTTTTTCCCCTTAAAGGTTACTAAATTATAACAATTACTTCTATAATTTCACTGTGGTTCACTCATAATGTTGAAATTGTTTAGTTTATAAATTATATTGTTATACATAGGAAACATTCAGCAGAGATCCATATGTATGTACATGTTGCAAGTCCAGAAAAATTTCAGCCTTCATAGGCTTAGTTTTTACAGAAAAGGGTGGGAAAAAGGAGTGTATCTTACTATGCTGTAGTGGCAAAAATATTCATAGTGCTTGTCAGTCAGGTTTCCCAAGGCAAATGCTGCGATTAACTTCTTATTATCATATGGCAATTCCAGTTATGAGCCCATGTTAGATATTACATTAGAGTTATCATAAAGTGTAACAATATAGGTGGACACGAGGTGCTGGTTTCAAAAACCTTTTCACATAAAACAACTTAGTAGTTGTCATTGTCAAAACAATCCCATCACTTGATGGGATCGATTTTTTTGTTTTGATTTTTCAAAGAAATTATCTGCCTGGGTTGGACTGATTTTGACCTTTGGAAGGAGGTGAGAACAGCCCCCTATGTACAGTTGTTTCAACAAAATTCTTATTGAGAGATACTTTTTTAAAACTTTTTTTTAAAATTGGTTTGTGTTCTGCAAGTGCATTTTTCTTGTATTCATGTTTTCGTTATGGGCCTGACAAAGAAACCATAAACCTATTGAAACCCATGGCGTGGTGATGAAGTCATAGTTTTTAGCTCAATGTGTTGTAAGAATTTTAATCATATTCAGCTTTTGCTCTTTCATTCAAATATAAATCAAATTAGATCAAAAGTATGTATATACGAGTTTCTATTTCTTTTTTTTCTTTTTTGATCAGTTCATGTAACTTCAGCAGTGATATTTACTGCTATGGGAATTACCAGTCATAGTTTCACAAACATTTTAAACTAAACCATTATTAATCTTTGACCAAAATAGTTTTCACCTTACATACACGTAATTTTACAGTAGCAATTTTAACACCATTTGAAAAAAAAGTTCTGTATAGTCCAATCCAATCCTGCTATAATTTAGTCATTGTATGCAAATACAAGTCTAAAGTTGTTGGCGTGATGACACATTGATGTTTGTGTAAAAAAAACATAGTTCGGTAACTTCCCAGTATATGAGCTGTTGGTGCATGTAAACATAGTTGTGACTGTTGTTTACTGATTCTAAAGAAAAGCTAATTCACTCAGTTAAGCAGGACAGTGTGCAAAGGGGAATGATGCATATTTTCAGAATGCTTTTTTGTTTTGTTTTTTTGTTTTTTTACAAATGTTACCATGGTAGGAAAATTATATTGCTCTGCACAGTATTAAGAAATTTAACATTTTGCTCTAAAATCTATTTTTTACTTCTATAATAAAAAATGGAGCAAGACAAAATCAGTCATAAAACACTTATCCAAATGTTTTTATTTAAAAATCAACTATATTGCAAAACTGTATCTGGACAGCAGCAAATAAAACATTTTAGGGAAAGTTTACACAACATGAAAAAAGATCTCACAAGGTAACTGAAAACCATCAGAAAAAAGGAAGTGACCCTGTTTTGAGGTGACAGGGTGAATCTATGGTTTTGAGAAATATGCCGATTCTCCGAATTGTTGATGGCACGAGTGTGGGGGGGCCTCATTCCTTTTAAAGCACATGATGGAGTGTGGTGGCAAATATTGTGAATCCACTCTTGATAATAAAAGTGGTTTTAAGAGAAAGTTGTGCTATTTCTTGTTGATATTTATTCAACATTTGGCTTCCTCAGTTTGCTGGAAGTTGACCACTTATTTTTACTACAATTTTTCCTGTTATTTTTTTCTAAGAAATTCAAAGATTTATATACTAACTCATTATCATAAAAAAAGAAACCTGCAGTTCCTATAGTACCTCAATACATTTAGCTATTAAAAGCAGTTAAAACAGTTAAGTAATTGACAGTAATTGTATATAATTATTGTAAAGATGTCCTAGGTGGCACTGCTGCCTCACGAGAAATACTTGTTTGAATCCAGACTGTAGAGTCTTCTGTATGGAGTTTTCATGTTATCTTCAGGTACATCAGCTTCCTTCCGAATTCTAAAAACATGCATCTAAGGTTAATTGTTGACTCTAAACTGCTCATAGGAGTGAGTGTGTGTCTCTTTAGTCATCATGTGATACACTGGTGACCTCTGCAAGGTTTACCCTGCCTCTCACCCAATGACAGCTGGGATCGGCACCAGCCCCCCTGCAACTCAATTTAGGAGTAAGCAGTATAGAAAATAGACAGTTGTGTGTCCCAAATATCAAGATGGTCCTGACACACAACCGTTAACAGCAAACACTCTTCATATTACTGCTCCTTTATACCAAATTTTTATTCTTTTATTTTTTAAAGATTTTTTGATTGGCTCTAGAAGTCTGAATTTTCAAAACTTGAAAGAAAAGTAGGTAAAGAGAACACGATAACTTGTAGCAAAGGCTCCCAGAGGGGAACTCAAACCTGAGTTGACTGCTTTGAGGACTGCTATATGGGTCCATGCTCACACTGGTTCCATGCTGATCATACCACTTTCGATAGAGGGATATCCCATAGTAACTCCTTTTTTTTTGTATCTTCACAACACCCTTGTTACATGTCCAGGCGGACTGTTTTTGTTTTCCTCCCCCCTTCCCTATTATTTCCTTCCCAGGTAGCTGGCAGCTGGGAACACTTTACCCTGAGTGGGCAGGAGGTGGCCACGCAGCATAAAAGCAGCTCACCTGTAGGCCAAGGGGTGGCCTTTTGCTGGCAGGACTTGCATTTCTTTGAGAGGCTGGATTATCATTGTGACAGTTTGTTTGAAGGTTTGTGGTGGGTGATTGTGGGCTAGGTAAGTTAGGGTATCCTGTACACCTTCATCATGCTGGTGAATTTCTGTTAAATACCCTAGGTAAGTAGGTTGGTGCCCTTGTATTATTATGAATCTTTATTAGCTCAGAGTAGCAGGGTTTTCTTTTCTTTTGCTTTCTTTCAAAGGTACTGTTAGTTAGGCCCTGTTTTGTTTTGCTGATTTCTTTGATTTGGCCCAACCTAACGGCCCGCTTCTCCCCCACAGTTGTTGAGCCTTCTTTGTTTTTTTGGGAGACCAATAAACCTTATTTTTTCACTTTACAAAGACTCCGCTTTATTAAGGGTGTCAGGTTCTCTCCTCCCTTCCACTGGTGGGGCAGGGAATGTAACAACCCTCTTTATCCTAACTAGAAATCCTAACAACCAAATCAGTAGACTGTTCCGTTGCTAATTAAACCATCATACAGAAAACTACACAGAATTGGAAATTACGGAAGAAGACATATTCTACTTCCCGAAAATTGAGCTTTATCAATTAGAAACATTAAATTCAGACTCCACTCGGTTGGTCTCACTGCATTCAACCTTGAATACATCATACCAGGTTTTCGCCCTTTTTTAGGCTTGTCCCTCTGTGATTGTGTTACTGTTAACTTGAAGCATATATTGAGTGTATCGTTTAACTTGTTCACAGCATCTTACACAAAGCATTTTGGACTTAATGATTTAGTGGAATTAGATTGATCTTGGTACTAAACTTAGTCCGTGGGCCAGAATCTGTACGATGACTTTCCGTTTGAACTTTTTGGGGGCAACTTTCTTCCAGTTTAGTTAAATACCTTGGACTTCAGTGATCTCAAAAAGCCAATGTTCCCGCGTTTTCACTTGCACATTAATTAATTACGGCCAATTAAAATTTCGGTAGTTCCACATCTGGCCTATAGGTGGCTAAAACTAAGAAAATCTCCATATTTTTGGTTTTAACCAAGTGATCTTTACCAAAAATAATTTTAAATCATTAAGGTTGATCATTAGAAAAAAAATTTTTATGCAAATACTGATGGAATCAACATAGAAATGCAATTTAGACCTTTAGTTTCTATTTTCGCTGCCAGAGGGCCCCTGAACCTGAATACTACATATTTTCCACTTTATACAGCCATAGCAAGACAAAAAACAATAATTTAATATGCAAAACCCTTGTTTTTGGTCCAAATAATTTCTTACTAATGTAATTATTGAAAAACTGACACTTCACTTTCCATCATATTGCATTTATTAACTTAATGAGAGAAAAACAACTACTATCACAAGTAAACCTTGGTATAAAAAATTTAATAATATATCAATTTCACTGTCAATAAAAACTAAGGATCCATATTTATGTCCAATATAAAAATCTGAACCCCTCATATTTACAGTTATATTATTTCTTTCTTAACCTTTCCTCGCGACATCATACTATTTAAATCCAAACATATCATATTTACATCATATTATTTAAATCCAGACCTCTCATATTTTTATCTTTTATATTTTCATCAAAAACTTACAACATATATGAAAAACATCACAACTCATCATCTGAGTCATCCAAGTCCTCATTATCATTTGAGTATATCCCTTCCACATCATTCTCATTTTCAATCATAGCAGGACAGTTTGCACAGTTGACACATTGGCATAGGTCACTACACGGCAAATCACCCCTTTTGCATGCACAGATTTGTGTAGTACGTGCATTTGTCTTGCACTTGCAAGACATGTCCATTGTGACATCAGATGGAGCTGGAGGATTTACCATCCAACAATAGTAGAGCACTCCATCTTCATAGAACCAGCCATGGCCTTCTGGGTTAGGGGCGTTAATAAACTGGTCCAAACACCTTCTATAAATTGCTAGCTGGTATGCAGCTCGCTTAGAATGTTGTCAATGACGAATATCATTTGGTGGAAAAGATTTATCTGATTTACAGAGAAGAGAACATTTTAAACCTGGCATCATTAACCCAGTTTTTTCTGTCCATAAAGTGACAGACAAATTCTTCAAGCTGAATGAACAATTTATCATCAACATCCCAATTTTTCCCAAGAATTTGAAAGCAATTAACAGCTGGCTCTGATTCAAGCATCAGCCTTAAGGCTTTAACTTTTCCTTTAACATGTCACATCCAGTAAAAGCATGAAGACCAACAAAAGCTAGACCTTTCCTTGGACCATGAAGACTTTCTAGATGAGAAATATTAACAATACGAGTTTTGTTGCCAGTCCCTGTCTTAAAATAGATAGTACTCTCAAAACAATGCACACAACCCAAAGCCAAGACCATGACATCAGTTTCTGGGCTCAAGATAACAATATCTTTATATCCCAAATAAGCATGCTTTGCATGAAGTAGTAGTCTGGTATCAGCTTCTTTCATGATAACAGTAAAGAGTGCTTTGGGTTTGCTCGCGTACAACACGTTTACTTGCTCTCCCAATTTTTGTTTTGTCCGTGTACTTCGAGCAGCACTTCCTACGGTTCCCCAGCTCAGCGGGTCTCGGCGACTCAACTGTGTACTGAGAGAAAGTCTCGGCTATTTCTTTCTTCCTGCCATCCAGGTCTATCCAGGAGTTGCAAATTTCAATAAATCGCCGCCAACTGGCACCAGAAAGTGAAATATATTGGACGTTCTTCGTATTGAAACAAGTGCAAAAAACATTTCACGGGCGCTGCCATATTTAAATAACCGAGCTCTCGCGCTGAGATTCAGCCATCTGATTGGCTGATAAGCAAAACTCAGGTCTCGCGATTTCTTAGATTACGGCGAAAAATGATATTTTTAATCGACTATAACTTATTAATGTGCAAGTGAAAGGGTGGGAACATTGGCGTTTTAAGATCACTGTAGTCTCTAGCAACTTATCCAAGTGAAAGAAAGTTGCCCCCTACAAGTTCAAACGGAATTGCTTAAGGAGACGTCGTACAGATTCTGGCCCATGGACTAAATGGTTATTAGCGTTGCTCTGTAGAATTTCTACATGTGTCCGTTTCACGGAGCAGTTTTTTAAAAAAACTCTGAGTTTGTTAACTCTGAAATGACTGAAACTGAGTTTTCCGTTTAACGAGGAGAGTTTGCTTCACCTCTGTCTGTTGCCGTAGCAACATTCTCCCTGGAATTAGCCAGGTCGTCGGGAGCACGTTTTCCTCGATAAACTCAGAGCATCTTCTGTCCCCGCCCTCTTTAAAGCATACATGCAGTTTCATTTCCTCATTCAGTCGGGATAATTTTATCGCTATTCTGTGCGAACAGTAAAAAAAAAAAAATCAATACAAAAGGTGTTTAAAGGGTGTTTAAAATAAAAATATGTACTTTTGACGACGATCCCATTAATAAATGCAGTATTACTTTGCAATAATTACATATTCGTGGGGAGAGAGTTATCTGAGGGACTGTATTATCATTCCAGATAATTATCTTTTTGACCTCACAATCCATCCCATACATCCACGACCTTATCCATCCACACATTTGCAGCATTATAGTATTAATAGTTATAGTATTAATTATAGTATAGTAGTAATATAGTATTTGTGGTGTTATGAGCATGGTAGCTCTAGAACTCCAATGCCCAGCATGCAACAGGGTTCAGCTACGTGTGTGGTGGTCCCGCGAGAGCCGTCTGGCGGTTGGAAGTAGAACGCGGTGTCAGAGAGTTACGCTGGAGTTCGTTAATAAAGTCGCCTTAATAAGGATCACGTTTCCGCAAGTTATTATAAATAAGAAGAACAACACATGGTGTCAGAAGTGGTCCTGAGCAAGCACAGTTGGATATTTGCCACGGGAGAGCCACGGAACGGAAAAAAAAGACGAAGAAAAGAAAAGAAGTCTTCGGTCGCGGAACGGGACGTGCTAACAAAGAAACAAGCTAACGCGGGAAATGGCGCGTTATGGCGGCGAACAGTGAGAGAAGCGAAAGAGAGGACGAAGGACAGATCGAACAAGTAGAAGAGGATCTTGTGCCTGAATCAGAGGACAACCAGCACCAAGAGAGAGCTGTGGAAGTTCTGGTACCCCGACGTACAGTCATGGATAGGCTAAGTCCACCCACTTCAATGCAACTGACGGGTAATCTGGCTGATAACTGGAAACGTTTCAAGCAAAGATTTAATATATACCTGGCAGCAAGTGGAGCAGGAGGTGATGATGAAAAACTGAAAGCACATATCCTTTTACATGTGATGGGAGAGGATGCTCTGGACATTTATAATAGCTTCCTGCTAGATGAAGCTAATTTGACCTTAGCAGTGCTAATGGCTAAGTTTGAGGAGTATTTTGTGCCTAGTCAGAACGTGACCTTTGAAAGGTACAAGTTTTTCACTCATGACCAAAAACAAGGAATACCTTTTGATCAGTACCTAGCGGAGCTTCTAACACTGAGCAAAACGTGTGAATTTGAGACTCTGAGAGATTCACTTGTGAGAGACAGGATTGTTTGTGGCACAGTCGACAATGGGCTCAGAGAAAGATTGCTCAGAGAGACTGGACTTACATTAGATAAGTGTGTCACTATGTGCAGAGCAGCAGAAACGACTCGAGCACAGGCAAAAGAGCTGCGGAGAGGTGAAACAACAGTGTATGCCGTACACAAAGAACAAAGGAAAAAGAGAACATTTACCAAACAAAATGAACAGAAGGAGAAGTCTGCTGAGTTCAAATGTGGTAAATGTGGAGGCAACCACAAGCCAAAATCTTGTCCTGCGTTTGGAAAATCCTGTAACAACTGTGGAAAAAGCAATCACTATGCAAGGTGTTGCAAAGCAGGTTCCAGACAGAAAGTGCACACAGTCGATGAGGAAGAAGAGGATGCTGATGAGTTCATCGTGGATGTGGTGCAGGCGTGTGCAACAGATAGAGAGGAATGGATCGTGCCAATTTAAGTGAATGAGACGGTAATACCATTCAAATTAGACACAGGTGCACATGTTAACCTACTTTCTTGGGAAGACTACAAAACATTGACTGTGAAAAGCAAAATTCACCCGATAAAAACAAAAGTGACAGGATACACTGGAGAACGCGTTCCTGTTAAAGGTGGATGCATGGCAACCTTCAAACACAAAGGTCAGCAGATACAAGCACAGCTACTGATTGTAGAAACAAGTGCACAACCAATTCTGGGACTGAAGGCATGTACAAAGCTCAATCTGGTCAAGAGAGTGTTTGTAGTGACGTCGCCAGACACTGTAAATGACCAAGACTCACTCATGGAGGAGTATAAAGACTGTTTTGAAGGACTTGGATGTCTACCGGGAGAACACAAAATATGTGTGGATAAAAATGTGCATCCTGTTGTGCATCCTTGCAGGAAGATTCCATTTGCACTGAGGAGTAAACTGAAAGATGAACTGCTGCGGATGGAAAAGTTAGGAGTCATCAAGAAAATAGATGAGCCAACTGAATGGGTCAGCTCACTGGTTGTGGTGCAAAAGAAAACAGGTGCTCTGAGAACTTGTTTGGACCCAAGAGACCTGAACAAGGCAATTAAAAGAGAACATTTCAAGTTACCAACCAGAGAAGAAATTATGGCACAGTTTGCTGGAGCTAAATGGTTTAGCAAGCTAGATGCTTCATCAGGTTTCTGGCAGTTGAGGCTAGATGAGGCGAGTTCGAAGCTGTGCACGTTTAACACACCTGAAGGCAGGTACAGGTTTCTTCGTCTGCCATATGGTATTTTGTCAGCGCCTGAAGTCTACCACAAGACTATTCACATGATTTTTGAGCACATACCAGGAGTAGAGACAATGATGGATGACATCATAGTCTGGGGATCTACACGAGCTGAACATGACGAAAGACTGAGACGAGTGCTGGACAAGACAAGGGAAGTAAATCTGAAGCTTAACAAAGAAAAATGTGAGTTTGGAGTGAAAACACTTACCTTTGTGGGAGACGTTGTCAGTGAAGAGGGAGTGAAGCCAGACCCGAGAAAGACGTCAGCAATCATCAATATGGAAAGACCCAAAAACAAAGATGAAGTCAGGCGATTTCTAGGGATGGTCACCTATCTTGCAAAGTTTGTCCCACAACTGTCAGCGCAGTCAGCACCTCTCCGGAGTCTTCTTGAACAAAAGAATGAATGGATCTGGTCACATGAACAGGAAAAATGTTTTGTGAAACTGAAAGAGATTTTGACACAGGAACCGGTGTTAAAGTTCTACGACCCGGATAGAAGCACAAGGATCTCAGCAGATGCATCACAGTTTGGCCTGGGAGCAGTGCTGTTGCAGCAGCATGAGGAGCAGTGGCTTCCCGTCGCCTATGCATCTCGAGCCTTAACAAATGCAGAATCCAGGTACGCTCAAATTGAAAAAGAGCTGTTGGCAAGTATGTATGCATGTGAGAGGTTTCACCAATATGTCTATGGCCAAGCTTTTGAAGTAGAAACTGACCATAAACCTCTTGTGTCCATTATGTCCAAACCCCTGAACGACTGTCCTGTACGGATACAGCGCATGCTAATAAGGCTGCAAAAATATGATGTGCACATGATTTACACACAAGGTAAATACATGTACACCGCCGACACCTTGTCTAGGGCAGTGGATAAGGAGGAATGTGCAGACAGTGAGAAAAGTGCAGAAATTCAAGCATATGTGGACATGATAGTGTCGTCTCTGCCAGTAACAGCTGACAGAACACAACACATACGGAGAGAGACAAATGCAGATGAAACAATGAAAGAGCTCAAGAGCATCATACAGAAAGGATGGCCAGAGAACAAAAAAGATTGTCCAACAAAGATACAAGACTATTGGAACTGCAGAGCAGAGCTCACTGTGGTGGATGACATAGTGTTGAAGGGGAGCAAATTTGTTATCCCATCTTCACTACGGAAACAAATGCTCCAAAAGATACATGAAGGTCACTTGGGAGAGGTCAAGTGTAAACGCCGTGCGAGAGAGGTAATGTACTGGCCAGGAATTAACCAAGACATCAGCCAGACAACGGCGTCATGTGAGCTTTGCCGCACACACAGACCAAAACAACAAAGTGAGCCTTTGATGTCTCATCCGGTGCCCCACAGACAAGGTTGGTACGGATTTATTAGACTTTGATGGGAAAAGTTACATAGTGGTCACAGACTACTTTTCTAACTACCCAGAAGTTGGAGTGTTGCAGACTACATCGAGCAAGGCAGTCATCAGTTACCTAAAAACTGTCTTTGCCAGACATGGTGTTCCATGTGAACTGTTTTCAGACAACGGGC
This sequence comes from Menidia beryllina, assembly GCA_013363375.1. Lineage (NCBI taxonomy): Eukaryota > Metazoa > Chordata > Actinopteri > Atheriniformes > Atherinopsidae > Menidia > Menidia beryllina. The sequence goes on along the minus strand of JABUIW010000025.1, from coordinate 6,205,986 downwards.
CCCAGTTTGCCAGCTGTGAGTTTGAGGCATTTGCCAAAGAATGGGGTTTTCAACATCACACGTCGAGTCCTACATATCCAAAGTCTAATGGATTGGCAGAGAGTTCTGTGAAAATAGTAAAAAACAAGAACTTCAAGGCACTGAATGGTCGGCAACTTGCAAGACTAAAGTAAACACTTAGCAACTCTCAATCAACCTCTTAGGTGGCTGAACATGTCTCTTAGGTCTAACCAGTCTTTCAACAGTTGGCAATGGACTGTCACCTGCCCAAATGCTGATGGGTCGACGCATTCGCTCCAACCTACCAGTGAATGAGGACTTGCTGACGCCCAAAAGCGCACATAAAGTCAGAAAGGTAAAGGAGGAACAAAAAGCAAAACAGAAACGGCTGCATGATCGGACGGCAAAACATCTGCCAATGCTGAAGCCTGGAGATAAGGTGCGTCTCAGGGATATCTCCACAGGCACATGGAAACAAAAAGGACAGGTGGAGGAGGAAGTTGCGCCACGCTCCTTCAGGATCCAAATGGAGAATGGAACGTCTCTGAGGAGGAATCGCGTGGATCTGCAATTGCAGCTGACTGGAAAAGACACTGAAGCTAAAGAGATGGTTCAGCAGGAAACGGCTGAATATGGAGGGTTAACCAACAGTGGTCAGAAAGCAGCGGATGCTGCGTTACCGTCCAAAGTGTCACCATTGCCAACTGTTGAAAGACTGGTTAGACCTAAGAGACATGTTCAGCCACCTAAGAGGTTGATTGAGAGTTGCTAAGTGTTTACTTAAGTCTTGCAAGTTGCCGACCATTCAGTGCCTTGAAGTTCTTGTTCATATAAATAACTATATAAATATATAAATATAAAAAAAAAAAATTAAAAAAAAGTGCTAAAATAGAAATGTTTAAATTGAAAAGTTGTTTACAAGAAAAGTACTTTGAGTTGAATATGTTTTAGTTGGTAAAGATTGTTTCTTTATTGGGGGGAAGATGTGGTGTTATGAGCATGGTAGCTCTAGAACTCCAATGCCCAGCATGCAACAGGGTTCAGCTACGTGTGTGGTGGTCCCGCGAGAGCCGTCTGGCGGTTGGAAGTAGAACGCGGTGTCAGAGTTACGCTGGAGTTCGTTAATAAAGTCGCCTTAATAAGGATCACGTTTCCGCAAGTTATTATAAATAAGAAGAACAACACAGTATTCATTTTCTTCTGAGTAAAGCAATAGTGTACAGAGCAGTAAGGAGTCGTAAGAAGGGTCTGTCTAGCCTTGAAAGGGCATTTTTTATTACCGGGGAATAAACCCACCTCAGCCATCAAGTTGGATTACACTGGATTGTAGGTAAATTATCTGTTAGGTTAATTGGAAATGCTATTCTCTAATGACATTTTGTTGCAGACTTTGGATTAGTCATTTTATTTAATTTTAGGGTTTTCAATGCAGCAGAAATTGTTTCCTTAAACTCTTCATCCTAAATGGGAGAAATGTATTAGGACAGACTTCAAAACACCATTTGTCAAAACGTTTTGATATAACATGCTACAATGTCTGTAGTGGGATGAGGGGGCTCCACCGGGTACATAAAGTACCAAATTCTGTAAGGACAAAAAAAAAGGGGGGTTAACAGGGAAATAAATACTTGTACTAACAGGTTGATTAAGACATATGAAAAATTATTAGACCATGGAATACATTAAAGCTGTTTTAAGCAGAACAATGTCGCAGCTATTGATAGAAGAACTTAAGCATTTTGGTTATTATCAAGAAACCACGGATAATGACTAGATATCAGCCCCTATTTTGAATTCTTGTATAATATACGTATATGTATGAGAATTTTTCAACTTTTCAACTATCAACTTTCATTGTTATGCAGATGATCCGTTATATCTATTGATCAAGCCAGATGACACTCATCAGCTAGCTAAGCTTCAACTGTGTCTTCAGGATGTTCTGCGCTCCCAGAATGCAGGGTTACTTGCAGTTCCTAGTCTTCAAAAGTAGATTGGGTGCCAGAGCGTTCAGCTCAGAGAGTCCTCTACTGTGGAACCAGGTTCCAGTTTGGGTCCGGGAGGCAGACACCGTCTCTATATTTAAGAGTAGGCTTAAGACTTTCCTTTATGATAAAGTAAAGTTAGGGTAAGTCCACCCCTAGTTATGCTGCTATAGGCTTTGACTGCCAGGGGATTTCCCACGATGCACCGAGCTCCCATCTCCTTACTCTCTCGCTCCCTCTCAGCGCAACCTCATTCCATTAACAATGTTACTTACTGGACTCTCTCCCTTTCCCGTAGTCGTGTGCACTCTCTCCTCCTATCACTTTCTGCAGATGTTCCTGGCTCTGGAGGTGTGGAGTCTGGATCTGTGGTTGGGGTACTCCTCCCATCACTTCCTGCAGGTGTTCCTAAAGCTGTGGAAGTTGGATCTATGGTTGGGAGTTCCCTGCTGTCCCCGTGTTCCTACTCTGCTACAATTACAGCCACTGCTCAGTCTTATTGCTATCATTACTGCCATCATCATTAGTATCAATATCATTGCCATTTTTCATCCAGTCTATGTGTTACTGTACAGGCTGCCTCTCTCTGCGTCCTCTGTACTTCTCCCTCTCTCTTGCCCTCTCTTTCTCTCACCCCCAACCGGCCAAGGCAGACCGGCCACCCTGAGCCATGGTTCTGCTCGAGGTTTCTGCCTCTTAAAAGGAAGTTTTTCCTTGCCTGTGTCGCCAAGTGCTTGCTCTAGGTGGGAATTGTTGGGCTTCTGATAATAACTTCAGAGTAGGGTCTGACCTGCTCTGTTTGGAAAGCGCTGTGAGATAACTGTTGCGATGTGGTGCTTTATACATACATTTGAATTTAATTGAGTGGACAGGCCAACAGAGGTCAGTGGAACTGGCATTCCACAGACATTGTGGAACTTGGTTTAAATTCTTATATAACATGTGTATGTGTGTGTATGTATGAGTATGAATATTCTTCTAGTGAACTGTTTTTGTAACAGGGATATGAAGATCTTAAAAACATTATTCACGTAAGAAAATGATTTAAAAAAAACACCTATGAGCAAATTTGTTATATTTGTCCAAAGAAATTACCTTTAGAAATTTAGTAATTAAATTAACAAGAAAGTGGGAAACAAGTACTGTAGTCTAATATTAATCCATTACTGCTTGAACGGTGTTTGGTTTACTTTCAGTATAACAATCTTTGTGAAAAAAATTGTGAATTGTGAAAAGCTTTAGTGGTCAACTTTAGCGGTTACTTTGGTGGTCAACAGAAAATATCTGCACCCTACATCTACCCCCTCTGTATCAAACGACAAACGAAAAGCCATCGGCAGACACAGGTGATAGTTGTCAGGCAATCATCAAAAACCCAGCCACACCCCCACGCGCACACATATCCAGACGAACTCATTGATAAATCCATCCCCTCCTCCACAAACGTGTTTATTCTCATCTTCAGCCGCTGCCATGTGTGTCTCTCCCCCTAAACAGAATATAGTAATACACTGCTATTCAAGCAGAAAACTCGTTTTCCCTGTAATGTTATCGTAAACTTAGGCATTAACTCCAGCAGCAGTCTTCCCCCTCTGCTTTGCAGCTGCAGCGCTGTTGCTTTTTCATTTAAAAACATATTCAAACTCCCCGTACGCCTGCATTAAAGTTGTCTAGTTACGTTTTAGTGAGAAACTCCGCTTGCCTGTTGTCATGATGACTCGTTGAATAGGGGCTCCATTGAGAATGGCTTTTTGGCTTTTGTGACGGGTGAACATACCCAGAATTGATTCAACTAACTCATAACAGCCTTTGTGATACCGAATTTCTAACTTCAAAGTAGATCAACTCAGAAACTATTATTTAAATCAGTTAGTTGAACTTGTTTCATGAAGAGGACACCACATTGGCATGCAGGCATAAACCGACAAAAAGGTATTAAAGAACTGATGGTTCGGCCTTCAGGATCTGGGCACTCAACAGTCATTTATGCCAAATGATTCTGGACATTTGAGGGCATATGTCTAACAACTAAAGCGTGGATGAAAATGTATTACCTAACAAAACAATGATCCCAAACACTGCAAAATATATACAACAGAATGTCTGAAAAGATAATATGTTGCAAAGATCAACTAAAAGTCCAGATCTCAATCTGACTGATGTGCTGTGTTATAACTTTAAGAAAGCTGTGTAGAAAGAAACACTGCTAATTTAATTCAATTGAAGCAACATTGTATCAAAAAGTGTACTTAAAAACCTCCACAACATTGAGAACTACTTATACTCAGAGTTAACTGCTGCTGAAGGTGGTTCAACAAGCTACTAAGTTATGGGTTTTTCCACACATTTACTGTATTGGCCAGATCTTTTGATTGATAATAATGAATTAGTGTAATGTGTCAAACATTCCAATCCCCAAGTTGTTTTTTTTTCTGAAGCATCTTAATACATGCATATGTATGTTATACATACTACGTCCGGTACCATTTTTGCAGCCTTACCTTTGGCTACAAAATTCACTTACTTTGCTTGATTTTGCTCATTTTCTCCATTTTCCACACAGCGACGGATATTTCGAACAGGAACCTTCTGGTTGTGATCGACCAGTGTAAACCACCAGAGCTTTTTTCACACCATTATTTTAACATTTACCAATGATTGGCTGTTTTAAAAAAATGACCGAAGAATGTTCACAGTTTCAAATCCCTAGATGTATGACATGTCTGAATTACATTATTTACTATAAGGACACAAGAGAAAAGCAATTCACTGTATTTACAAAAAGTATTTATATAGATATTCATCTATGTATTATAGTATATATCTTTATTATCATATAACGATATAAAGAAATCTATGTATACTGCAATTGTTTCACAGAGGAAAACAAACCCACAAGTCATCACTATTAACACAAAGACAGAAACTCTGGATATCAAAAATCAGGCATTCTGGATTCATGAACAAAAAAAGAAAATATTTTAACCCAAGTGACTCAGCTGTTAAATCAGTATATTTTCTTAAATTACAATCACTTCATAGACAATACAATCTCATCTTAAGTGGTATAGTGCTACTAATCACAAACGAAAACCACCTAAAGTATTTACAGTATTGTAATACAGAATGAATATCGTTTAAGCAGTAGGGGGCTGCTGGTGACTGAGAAATGTTTTCTGTGCTGGCTGTTATCCAATGGCTTGAAACAAGTAAGACCAGGGATGCCACGACCTCTAATAGATGAATGAGAGGGAAACAGGACTCTCAGACCAGTTCAGGTCCCCAATTTCAGGATGTCACTATCCATCTCCACTGATCCAAGATAAGAAATCTATAAAAATTTGGTTTGCCACAATGCCCAAATAATATAGAGACAGAAAAAGCACAGAAACTGAAGGAAAAATACAAGTAAACAACGATTGTATAGTAATTGTGAAGGGAGATCTTTGCTTCCAAAATCACTCACTCACCTTACATTCTAATTTCTTGAATGGCCCCACTGGAAAGCTCTTTTAGATTAAGCCACAGGCAGAAAAAAACATTCTTAATTCATTGCAACTGTGCTAAAAAGAAAACAGTCATATATTGCACTATGAATGCAAATACCTTATTATACACTACACAGAAAAGTGCTTCTAACATCTGTACAGCTACTGCACACAAACAGCAGAAAAAACATACACCTCAGTCAGTGTTGTATGTATGAATGCATTAACATTGCACTGACAGTCAAGCCTAAAGGTACAGTGCAATATGAGAATGTTTAACAGTCGGCCACACTGATTAAATGTAGATTTCAACCTGTCACCAGTAGGAGAACAACTTAAAGCCTCAAAGGAGAGAGGTGGAGGTGCACACCCATCGGTGTGAGATGAGGTGGAGCAGCGTGTCTGTGTGGCCTCCATGTTTTAAGCTTGTGTACATTTGGGGAAGTCAAGAACATTTAGGAATGGACCTTGAAGGCCAGCAGCTGCTCAGAGTGCATGTTGTTGAGCGAGCGCAGGTCAGGCAGTTTGAGCAGCAGCTTGGTGAAGATGGCAGACTCGTTGGGGTGATTTCTGGTGATGAGGCTTCGTAAAGCGCGGATCAGTGTCTCCTGCAGGGCCTCAACGGAGTTAACATTCTCAATGCCTGAGCGATCTGTTTGGAGGAATGGGCAGCATACGTTAGGCTGATGGCAAATTATTGTTTAAAATGAAAAAGAGCAAGATTTCAACCGTTTCTACAGGTAAAAACATTCATAGGATTGATCTACATAGTCAGTCCTTATCCAAAAATGTTGGACTATGGTTAAATTTGGTTTATTGAAAATATCCAATTGTTCATCTTTAATGTTCTAATATTGATATAGGCCATTTCCAGAAAATATTTGTTCATTTTTTATGGGTGACATAGCAATGGTAACTGTTAACACTTTGGAGACAACTACTCATTCAGTACGACTGGGTTGAATTTTTCAAACAACAAATATAATAAAACCAGCTTTGTAATGCTTTAATTCATTGTTAAAAGGTGTGAAGACAAGAAGGTGGATGAAAATAGTTTGAGAAAAATAAACTTGCAGTTATCAAAGTTTCTAAGCATGCCTGAGGTGTTATTTTGTTTTGTTTTTTAAGCAACAACATTGTAAATCTCACTGAACTTGCCAAACACAAAAACTGACATGATGTGACAAGAAATGTTTAACTTGCTTCATCATTTTCCTGTGCATTGATTAAGCCCCATTAAACAAGCTTCATTAAGCAGTTGCTTGACCACTCACCAGCAGAGACTAACACTACAGCAGTAAAGAGGCTCATCTCCTCCTCACTGAGACCCAAGTTCATGAGCTTCTCGCTGAAATCAAACATGGAGTTAAGGAGGTCTCCTGACCCCATGGCCCTTAGTGCATCCACACTGTAGCTCTTCCCACCCAGAAAGGTGACTGTGCGCTCTTTCGCGTCAAACAGTGAGGCAAAGCGAACCACCAACACCTGCAGGACATGACAACACCTGAGCACACAGTCCTTCTCTAAACCCCTAAATCTGCTTAATCGTGCAGAGTGGGGAGGGTGAAAAGGAAAGAAAAACACTATGTACCTCAAAGGTGCCAGCCTTTAGCAGGCTGACCTGGTCGTGCTGCGACAGGTCTCTGAAACCTGGGATCTTCTTGGCAAATTCCACCACCTCCCTGACAGCGGGGGTGAAACTTTGGGAGAATTCTTCCCACACCTGTTGGCCAGACTTGTCGGAGTCGACATGAGGAGATGTGTTCATGGGACAAACCTGAAAACAGACATTCAATTAGAGTTCACATGAACCTGCACAAAAATTGAATCAAACTTTAATCAGTAAACTCAGACTGAGATGCTACACTATCAGGCAGAATTGATGGAAAAAAACTAACCACATTGAGAGAGAGAGAGAGAGAGAGAGAGAGAGAGAGAGAGAGAGAGAGAG
>JABUIW010000025.1:6162483-6189226 GCA_013363375.1 Menidia beryllina | reverse complement strand
CACACACACACACACACACACACACACACACACACACACACTCTTTTGTCTTCCCTGTGTCCTTTTGCAGGAGCTGCTATGGGTTTTCTACCCGGATTGCCCACAAGGAACTGTTTTTTACATAGCAGCTGGTTGTATGGTGTTGTTGTCTTTCTTTTTTCTTTCCCTTTCTCTTTCTGTCTAAAGAATACATCTCCTTTCCACTGCTCTTCTTTCTTCCCTGTCCCCCTGTCAGGTTCGGCATTATTGAACACATGTAAGTTTTATAACAAAAATGAATAAATAAAGCAGTTTTGGGTAATCAAGGGGGGTGTCTCACTAACAAAGCCTCCCTTGGCAAAAGGAGGCTTTGTTGTTGAGATACAAATAGCACGCACAGTAATAGCAAATAGCACGGTACTCAGATTTCAGTTCTGCACCCATAAGGCTGATCAGGGCAAGTACAAAAAAAGAAAAGAAAAGAAAAGAAAAAAAAAGAATGACCTTTTTTACATGAGGATTCTGGTCTATAGTTTGACTGCATTTAATTTCACCCTCGATTATTGTTATTGTATTATTTTGTACTAAAAACCTACCATTTTCTATTTATACATTTTGGAAGTACAATTGTAAACCAAAACAGATAGTTAAATGTTATATTTCTTAAGAGTTAGTCAGATTAGTTTTTGCACTATTACTCAAACCGTGCAGCAATTGTATCTGTTCTTTGTGAATATACTCTTAGCTATAAGTTTCTAACTTGTTCCGTTTCTAGTAACTTAATTTCTATCATGAGTTTGTCTTAATGCCAGATGGATTAAGACAAACTTGTAATTGCTATGCGTTAACCTTTTTTTTTCCAGCAATAAAATGCCATATTTAAACATTCTCATCAGTGTAGCATACTTTGTAGGCCATTCTGCAAAGGTGTTTCTTTGTCCTCATGATAAGCTCAAGATGTCCAGCTTTCATTTGACCACCCGCTCAAATACACTGCTCGTTACACTTGAATGATATACATCTCCAAAGGCCCTTCTCATTTCAGTAGTTGTTTCTTAAATAGGTTACATTGATTGCTTTTCGATGCAGTTTGAAGCTGCAGTGTCAAGATGCGCCCCTGCACATACTTTTCATTCTTACTGGGTTAACATGACATGGAATTTCATCCTTCTCCTCCAAACAGGACAGACCCACAGTGAAGCAGCAGTCCATATTTCCAAACATAATCCAGCTGCAGCCAACATATCCTGACTTATTACAATGTAGCCTTTAAGGAGACATCTATCCCATATTCACTATCCCACTCAATAGTTTCTCTTTTGTGGAAGTTTAGAGTGGATAAGGACAGATGGGGGCTTCTATGGCCCTGCAGCATGCTGATAAGGTAACATTAACATTAGAGAGATGTGGTGAGGTCTTTATTACACTTTAAAATCTTCTCTTCAATCTGTTGGTCAAGTAAATATTGTTCCAGCTTTAGACTGGAATATGTTGTCATCATTACCCAAGGTTAATTCATCAGAGGGCAACATAAAGTCAGAGGAAACAGCCCCATTAAAAAATGAAAACAATTAAAAAACAAACACAAAAAGATCAATTTAAAAACCAATTAAGTGAAGAGACTTTAAAAGCAACACCACAGACAGGCAAAATATTTCACATGTAAAGATTTATTCTTTGAACTCTGAGGAATACTCACACTATCAGACTTGCAGCGATTATCAATTAAGCACCAGTTAAAAGCCTGTTTCCTCATGAGCTGGGTTTTGTTTAATATTGAGGTTTTTGTCAGTTCTGTTTTCCCATGGTTTTGTTTCCCGCTTTATTGTATCTTGTATGTATCTTTCTTGTTTCCTGTGTCTTTCCCTTGTGTCTCTAAGATTAATTCACATCCCTCTGTGCCCTCCTTTTCTGGTTATCACTGAACTTCCTGCACTTGCATTTCCTTTCTCACCTGCTCTTCATCCACTAATCACACCCCCCCCCAATTAAAAACTTCTCTAAAAGCTTCTCACTCTTCTCATCCTATGCCAGATCCTCGTCATTTTCATCCCCACTATGTGTCTGACTTTGGTTCTGTTTCATCAGACTTTCTTGTTCCATGCTTTTGTAAAGTCTTGGTCCTCTCCCTCAGTTCCGGCATAGATATCTCTTGACACAACTCCCTTCATACCGACCTGTTACATACATCCTCGGGGTCCTGTTTTTTTTTTAAGCATCCACTTTTAGATCTTACTTTGTATTAAAAAATGGAACTGTTCAATGTCACATTCATACTAACATTCTGGCTAAAGTAAGTTCTATGGTAATTTTGTTTGTATTTTTGATTTTATCTTTATTGACATTTTCTGTGATTTACTGAATATGTAGTTAACTAATTTCCCCTAATTTCTGTGAAATGGGATCAGGATTGTATTCCAGTTGAGCAAATAATGTTATTTAATGAAATAATTGTTCCGAACACAGAACTATGAGGAACTCTGTGACTCTCTCTGTTTTTGGCAGAAAATTCTTCATTTACTTGAATGAATACGGATCTAACAAAGAAATTCAACTAAAACCAGGCTAATAGACTCCTTAATCCTTACACCATTTCAAGTCTCTAATAGACTGCTGTTATTGAACTAATCTAAAGCAGTGTTGAGTTCCAAAAGGACACACACAGATGCAAGGGGACTTTTACCAGTGCTGTTTCTAATAAGATGTGACAAAACTGAACTTTAATGTTTTTTTCAAGAACTTTAGAAACTAAAAAATGTCTAATGAAAATGAAAGGAGGGCCACTTACTACCCCGTCCAGGAACCTGAGCTGGGTTGGTGGGGCCCTCAAAACCAGCCTGGCACCCTCTTGTGAGGTCACATTAATTACATTTGCGCTCTCCAGAGTGATGGCTTGCGCCTATAAGGGCTCCTGACGGATAGAAACAGAACACGGCCATCGGGAGACACAGAGAGGGAAGGACCTGGCTACACTCTGGGGCCCGCCGACTGAATGCCGTTGGGGTGAGTAGGGCGGGGGTCAGATTAGCTGAAAGCTGAGAAGTAGACCTACTCAACAATGTGAGACACGACCCTGATGAACAATAGGGGGCGACACGGCAGGTCCGAAAAAGGTGACAGAACTGTACATTGTGGAGGCAGGAAAACCATTCGTTCTCTATGGGACAAAGGATTATGGATAACATAGTCCTCCAAGTCGGCCATGGTGTTTGGTTTGGACAGGGGGAGACCCCAGCTGAGCTGGATAAAGAAAAGAGGTTTATGAATGATCCATGGTTTCCTGGTAATATTGTCCTCCAAACCGGGCTTTGGGTCCATGTGAAAAAAAGACCATTTACATTGCACAAGGCATTTTGATTTTAGAGTTGTGGCCCCTCCTCTGTCCCTTTCTCACCCCCAGTCCTCTGATGTCTCCTGGTCAAAACGGCTGAGAGTAATCTCAGTGGTGGTGGGGGGCGCTATGTGTATCCTTTGTCACATTTTGTATGGCAGACTGCTGTTTCTGTATGACTTTCAACGTGATTTCGGCGATCGGCGCACGTGCTGATTTTCAAAGTAAAGGGTTCATTTGAGCAACATTCTCTGTTATAAAGGGTTAGGGATGACAAAATGAAATAGATTAAATGTATTTTAAAAAATCCCTATACATTTCATAGTAGTTAATCAAATGTATAAAACGTATTTAAAAATATTCTAACAATTACATTTATCACAATAATATATCCTTAAACATTCAAATACAAACAGAGCCAGTCATTTATGATTCTGCTTCCTCTCCTTTTGCAATGATAGAAAATCAGAAGTTTATGTATGACAAAAGTATAGAACTAGCGTGATTATGCCTTGAGGGTACATCTTTGAGTAGAAAAACTTGTTTTTAATCAAGTGTTTTCAAACATACCAGTCCATTCTCAATGATTCAAGAGAACATTCAGTGTTATCAATTCTATCATACTACTAATAATCAGCTCAGCACAAAGCCATCTTATCAATTTGTTCAGGATTGTAAATCGTCTAGAATTTAATAACTTATTTTCAACTTTGAGCTGTTGATAAAAATCACTCCTACTTTCCATTAGTTTTAAATATTAATAATATTATATTATATTATTCAACCAGTCTTGAGGTTAGAAGAGCTACTTTGAAATAATTTAAATGACTTTTTCAAACATAGTAACCTTTTTTTAAATCGAATTTACTTCGGTGATGAATTTCACTTTTGGAAAGACTTTTTCCAACATTACCAGAATTTGATGTGACAATCCTATGTGGTCAGAATACATTTTTGGTTAAAAACGTGATCTCACCTTGACAAATAATTTATTTCATTTTTGTTTAGCAGCTTATGTTTATGTTACTGAAGATTTGTGTTCAGAAATAAAAAAAAAAAAAGCTGCAGTTTAGTTTTTCTTTTTCGATGCCAACATCAAACTGAGCCAACACTACAGTAAACTGTAAACGGTTTCAAGATTTATTTCCTGACAACTAGATTAACTTTAAAATAATTGAAAAAGGTTTTTGTAAGACTCTCTCTCTGAATAAAATTCCCACGGGCACAACAGGGTTTGTTGTAATGGAACCTTACTTCAAGTCTGTCAGTATGACATAGTAGCATTTCACGTTTTAAGAATAAGCACGAAAGTTGGGCACCATAAAAAGGGCTGTTTATTTCTTTAGATGTACAGACATGGTCTAGCGATAGCGGTGCAGCTGCAGGGTGTTGCGCCTCTTCCAGGCAGCACGACGGGAGCCTCCAATGGTCAGATGGAACTTGTGGCCCTTGCCCAGGCCACGACTCTTCTTTCCTGCAGATGTGAGACCACGCATCTCCCTGTGCTTGTGAACAGCCCTTGTGATCCATTGCGTGTCTGGGTTGCGTCTGACGGCCTTGTGGAAGGGGTCGACCAGTATCACCTCAAAGAACTTGTAGGTCGAGTCTTCACCCACCCAGTAAGAATTGAGCACTCTGAGGCCTCCACAGTGACGACCAGCACGCTCCTATAGGGACAAACCAAACAAAAAAAAAGATAAGCCCCTACTTTGGAAGCATTGAGAACTGAGCCTAAAATCCATTTAGTGGACCACTGCTTTACATTAAAGGCAGACATCCCTGTAGTGCAGCTCTGTTTAAGAAAGTAACAGTAATCTGACAGCAGTTAGGTTTTAAAGCACCTGTAGGGCATATCAGTAAGTAAATACTGCCCACAGCAAACTCACTGAAAATGGGCATATATAACCGAGTGCTGTGGCCCTGTTAATGCTAATTCCAGACGATTTACAATAACTGTAAAATTATTTCTGTTGAGAATACCCATTTACATTTTGTTTTAGACTTAGAACCCAGATGGTGGCAGCTATTAGGCAACAGTATTGCAAAAAGCATTAAAAGTTACATCCATGCACAAATCACAATGGATATTTAGTTCTAAAATATTTTTTCCCCCATAACATTAAAACATCCTGTTAAACAGTAACTCTGAAAATCTTTACAGCTTACACTTTAAGCCAACAAAACAAAGGAGAAATTATTATAAGAAAATTTAAGAGGGAAATTAAAACGGTGTCTTTAGAAATGGACTTGAATTTGTTTTAGACTGTAAATTTAGCCAATTCGAAAGTGGTGTCACTATGGTTAGGGATCCACACAAATCAGTAACCTCCAGTTTTTCAGATAGTTTAACATATAATATTAAATCAATGTTCTCAAATACAATGAGCATGGAATATGAAGAACAAAGCTCACATAAAATATCAACCAACTCTTTACAAGCCACAGCCTAAGATTCAGACGAGTATACCTCAGCAGTGGACTGCAAACTCCGGGCAAACTTGATCTGGTTGACACCATGGTGGACGGGCTTGCCATAGGTAGCACCCTTGGGAACGGGGCGCTTACGGCCTCCACGGCGGACACGGATACGGTAAATCACGTAGCCTGAATAAAAAAGAATGAAAGGCGATTAACAAACAAATATTCACAAAGACACACTAGCTTTGAGCACAGAACTTACCTTGCTTGGCCTTGTAGCCCAACCTGCGAGCCTTGTCAGGCCTGGTGGGTCTAGGAGCACGATGGAGGTTGGAAAGCTGGCGGTATTGCCAGCAGCGGACACGGAGCAGGAAGCGCATCACATCAGACTGCTTCTTGCGCCATAACTCCTGCATATATCTGTATGCCCCCATGTTGACTTATCTGGAAAAGATAAATTGATAGTTGCCATTAATACTTCTCTAACAATTCAATTAATAACTGTGACTACCAATGTATAATTTACACCAATTCTGAAAAGATATTCGGTCACACTGTTTTACCAACAAACGATACCTACGTTTAATATATGGTTTATTTGCAAACAATTTTAAGTCTATAACTACTCATGGTTTCTGACCCAAAAGTCAAGCACACTCGTACTCCACTTAAATATTGACAAGCATTTACAAATTAATCCATGTGGACCGCTTCAATTGGACATATATGAGGTATCTTAGGATACCCCATATTTAAGGAAAGAAATTAAATGTAAAATGACAACATTACTCCATGCTTAGCAAGAGCGAAGTTAGCATGTAGCCGCTAGCCGCGTCTCTTGACCACATCATTGATTTTACGTCCCTAAACAACAAACTAACCTCTTATGAAAATCTAAATGGAAGGATGTGACTTCGATAAACGCGTAAAATGCCCAAAATGTCCTTATAACACGGCTACAGCATATATGCACTCTTCCACACAACTGCAAATGGCTAACCGGTCAACACTGTCTCGGTACTGGTAAACCATGATCATAATAAACAATTTGACTGTTTTTATCCAGAAATAATATATGTGTCTGAATTGTCTAAAATAATACAAAGTACACACTAAAGTTAATCAATAGATGAAACTGTATAAGAGATGATTTTTGTGGATTGTAGTTCTTTTTAGAAGTATGGAAAATCTCGCTTACATGATGGCGTACCAGCCGGAAAGAGAGAGAGCATTTACCCAGCATGCCTTATGAAAACGACAGTGGCGCATTTCCGTTGCATCATTATGGGAAATGTAGTCCTCTTCCGTCCATTGGATAGTTTCGGCTAATTTGATACTTTCTTAAATTAAACGCAATATGGTAGACTAATGCACTTATACTGTTAACAAATAATTAAGTCAGTTAGGTTATGTGCAACACGTGATTCAAACTGTCTCTGAAACTAGCAATGGAAACGCACAACTACAATGAGTACATCGTCTCAGTTGTTGGTTCTTTTGCATATGCAGTCTGTTTTGTTACAATATGAACTGTGACAACACGAAATTTCCTTTTAAATATGCACGAACTTCATGTTGCAATTAAAAAACAACCTTGTTATTAAGTGGAAAAATAAGACCACAAGCTTGCAGAAATAAATCTGTCACGTGTATTACTGTCGTTTCTAGTGCAATGATTTGCGCATGCGCAGTGACTCCAGAATCTTCTTCAAGCCAGATTGGCAACTCTAAAGTAGCAAAGCAGGATGGATGCGCCGGTTGTGGGATCTACGCTTTCAGACGTAACAAACATCTAGTCGTCAACCTCATTCAAGCAGGTAATTTTCGTAAACGTATTAGGTTGAAAAGAAAAGTGTAACTGCCATATGTTTGTTTATATTATGATTAATCTGACACCACCATGATGGTTCGGGTTTACCTACTAGCCAGCCAACTATACAACAAAACGCTGTCATTGCGATCCAGCGTCGGTTAAACCATTGAATGTTTTGGTGCTGTGTCAGATGTTGATTTGGAAACCGTTTTTTGTTTTGTTTGTGTTGCAGGCTCGAAATGGGAAAAGGTTGTAAAGTTGTGGTGTGTGGCCAGGCAGCAGTTGGTAAAACTGCTATTCTGGAACATCTGTTGTACGGAAATCACAGTGTAGGCAAGTGCTACATGTACAGTGATGTGTGGTTTTTGTAGCTCCCCTGTTTGAAGTGTGAAAGCTTTATATGATTCTGACATGAATTACTAATTGAACCAAATATGGCTTTCAACATATCTAATTCCACAGAGACTTTAGTCCTCTGATAGATGATATCAAAACTCTGATGTTCTGTTCCAATTAAATGCCTCTGGTTAGCTGAAAATCTTTGCCCTCTCCTTTCCTGTTTTGTCTGATTATTCTAGGCTCAGAGTCCAACGAGACACAGGAGGATGTGTACGTGGCCTCAGTAGAAACTGACAGAGGTGTGAAGGAGCAGTTGAGGCTGTATGACACCAAAGGACTTCATGATGGACATGACCTCCCAAAGCACTACTATTCAGTGGCAGATGGCTTTGTGCTTGTTTACAGTGTCGACAGCCTGGAGTCATTCAAGAAGGTGGACATTCTGAAGAAGGAAATAGACAAGTCTAGAGATAAAAAAGAGGTGAAGCCAGTAGTATGTGACAGCAACCTTTGCACAGGGTTGTGCACACCCATCATTTATTAATCTTTTGCATTGCATGAAAATGAAAAACCAAACAAATGGAAGTACAATTTCAAAGATAAAACAGAATTTGGACAAATTTGACAAGTCAGTTTGTGGTTTGAGGACTTTTATTTTCCAACACAGCCTTAAAAAAATGTTTATTTACATTTAAGTAGTCTTATGGGATGGTTCTTCAAGCTTTGTTAAGGAAATCCACATTCTTTGGATGTTAGCTGCCTTTTATTCAAATCACATTTCAAGTTGACTGTCAGACCTGTTGTCACTGATTTTCGGTCCACTTTTTCAATCATTCGGCCTGTCTCAGTCTCTTTTTTTCCTCCTTTCTATTCCTAATGTTGGCTTCTTGACAGCCTTGATAAAGATCATTTATGATGAGGCTTTAGTGAACAGTAGATAAATGAATTGAGGGCCAAGATGCATCCCTTAGCCATCACCTCTGCAGAATCTTCTCCTTGTTTTTTAAGATCACTTTGAGTTTATGTGCTTCTTTAGTCTTCCAAATTCATACTTTCCTCAAATATTTTAAGGACATAGCAAACCACGTGACTACAAGATTTTTTTGTTTAGGTGATTTTCCATATTCTTGTGAGAAATGGTGTGCCTGGTGTGGCAGATTGTTAGTTACAAAAGTGCATGAAGATTTATTTCAACTGCCTGTTTGTGGAAATAACTTTAATAGATTTGTGTTAAGTGGCTTAACACAAAAATGGTAATCTCTAAAATTTAGACTGAAAATGAAGAAAATCTGGAGAAATATTGTTCAAGACTATCTATTCGTCCATACCGCTTATTCCTTGTAGGGTCATGTGGGGGTTGAAGCCTATCCCAGCTGACATTGAGTGAGAGGTGGGGTAAACTGTGGACAGCTCACCATCCATCAAAGGGCCACACAAAGATGAAAACCACACACACATTCACTTTTAAGGGCAATTAAGAGAGTTCAATTAGCCTAACTTTTCTTTTTTTTTTCTGACTGTGTGAGGAAGCCAGAGTACCTTGAGGGAACCCACGCAGACATGGGGAGAATATGCAAACTTTACACAAATAAGCCATTGGGTTTTCAAACCAGGAAGACCACTGGAGACAAAAGTTTGAAACAGAACTTTGGCCTGGTATAGTGTGCCGGGGACATTACGTAAAGCAACTTCAAGGACTATTTTCTCGGGTTCAGATTTATCAGGTTTTCACTTCATTCAAGCATAATACAGTCCTGGTATCCCTAATACATCTCGAATCATGTTCAAATCACCCAATTGCTGCAGCTTCAAGCAGTAACAGTACTAACCTCTGCTCAGTGATTACCTGTAGCACTGATTGTATGTCTGAGCTAATCTGCATTCACTTGAAGCACAGAGGAACTGCAACTATTAGATTAACACAGATCTATTAAAGTTATTTCCACAACAGGCATGTGTAAATAAATCTTAATGCACATTTGTAACTAACAATCTTGCACAAAGGCACACAATTTCTTCCCATTTCTTGAGAAATCCTCTAAATTCCCTTCTTATTTTTTTTGTTACAAGTTAGCAGCAAACAAGCTTCCTAAACAGTGGAAATAACATGATGTCTTCAGTATTCCTTCAGTGTGGTTGTGGGTCAGACAGAATTTTGTGGACATGAATGTTTTAGAAACTCAATATTCCTATGCCAACAACTTTAGTCATCATTGATGATGGGACACATGCAGATAACACAAAAGTTATTACTCTTTCATCAGATTAGTACAGGGGCTTAAAGTGTTAGTTATTGTATACGAATTATAGTTTTTGAAAAAGCTTGGAATTTTGAAATCTAATCTGGTTTGAGCCAAATACATACAGATTTTTCAGTTCACAGTCAAACTCCATGGTAAGGTTCTTGTGTTTGTTTGTTTTTTCCCCACATATGGCTTTGCATAAATCTATTGATTAAATCTTTACAGGATGAAAGGGGTTTGGTTCATGATCGACTGTTGTCTCATCAGGTGACCGTCATAGTGTTGGGGAATAAAACTGACCTGCAGGAACGGCGTCAGGTGGACCAGGAAACGGCACAGCAGTGGGCGCGAGGCGAGAAGGTGAAGCTGTGGGAGGTCAGCGTCACTGAGCGCAATTCGCTCATCGAGCCCTTCACCCAGCTCACCAGCCGCCTCACACAGCCTCAGAGCAAGTCTTCCTTTCCTCTGCCGGGACGCAAAAGCAAAGGAACCGCATCTAGTGACATCTAAAACACCCCCACCCAACCTACCCCTGGCTGGCTGATAAACCAGTCACATCATGTTTGCATACACAAGCAGAGGTGTAAATGACCGAAGATGATTGGTTTTAGCCATGAAGAGAGCTTAACAAATTCTATAAAAGTGAGGGGTAAAGATTTTTTATGCCTCCTTTGTCTTCTATAGTTTAGGAAATACCATCATCCTCTATGAATAGAGAAGAGCAGACTCTACCTTAGGCTCCTAGAGATGTTATTTTCATGTAGTTGTTTAGAGTAAATAAGATGGCAGGTAACAGATATTGCCTGCTACTGCAAGTGATATCTTTTTTTCTTAGGAATAATTTGAAAGTATGATTCTTGTGGTAGGATTGTCTTTACCCTTATATCATGACTTTTTTTAAAAGAGTTCTCACTAAAGTGCAAAGGGGAAGACTTTAAGATGTCTTGATCTTTGCCATTTGACAATACCAGTGGTTTCAGATTATGTCCTGGAGTCTTTTTTGTCCCATTAGGGTTGCCAAAATTCAAAATGTGGTGCCCATGGCCTGTATGTACCGTAGTGGCCAAAGGGTATAAATAGAGGACACTGCAAATAACAGCTCAGTGCAGGGGATAACAGTTCCCATCACAAACCAGTTTTCACTGTTCATCGATGAAAGATCGTTCATTTTACAACATAAGAAAAAAAAACATCTGCAGTTATGGTGCACTAGAAATCGAAAAGTTAGCGAGATAAATAATTCTCTCCATTTTTCTTGACAGTACTGTCAGATTGAAACACTTTATATTTTATTTACATTAGCGCTAAACCATTTATTTAATCCAAGTGTGTGTGTGTGTTTAAAGAGATAAGATTTGTTTCCATCTAACCAGTAGGATGGTCCCAGTGTGTGTGCCCCCCTGATAAAGTAGCATTCATCTCACCTCATCATCATCCATTCCATCTTGTATCAACTGTAGCCTGGCAATAATAACATTCATGATACTTCTTTTACTCTTAATGTATAATTTCATTATGTATCGCTGAAATTAGTTGTACTTCTAAGTGTTGCTGAACCTGTTTAATCCAATAGTGCTGCTACTTAAAGCTGTGTTTATGCCAGCCTATCACAGTAGAAATAATCAGTGTTTAGAGGAAATATTTATTTTTTAACTAATTTATTTTTTGTCGCTTTTAATGAGCCCCATTGCTTAACTTAAGATGATCTGTGGTGTTTTCTACTAGGGTATTAACACTAAATGTGCTGTGAGTAGAACAGAGGTAGTGAGATAATGATGCATTTTTCTGTAACCAAACAAATGTAGATCTTTCCTACAAAAGCCTCTGAAATTACCAAAACAATGTGTGGAAACTTAACTTGGACATGTTTAATTTTTCCGGGGGAGTTTTTCATCATTATTGAAAACAAATCACAATCGATATTCCATCCATATCCAAACATGTCTACATGTGTCAAACACACCTTTCAAGGAGCAGGAGAGGAAACAAACACAAACTGGAACTTTTAATGCATGTGAGCGTTTACACTGACATTGTGGACTGGGAATCATGCTAAGACATTTCATCTAGCGGCTTAGTATTATGTCCAGTTTCCAGCACAGGCTAAACTTTCAAGTGAAAAAATCAGTTTATTGCCAAATCTGATTATAGTCATTGGGCCGGAGATAACTTAAGAAAAAAAAAATACAACGTACAACAAAAAAAACAGGAGTGAAGATCTTAATTTCTATGATAAAAATACCCCCACTTCCCTCCTCTGCTACAGGTCTTGCCCCCATCCACATCCCCCAGGTTATCCAACAGGTGGCTGCTTGGCGGATTATGTGGCGTAGCGTTTGGTCCACTGTTTGGCTATCCTGTCGTGTTCAGGTCTGTTTGTTGTGTATTGTGTGGCGATGCTTCCAACCAGGGGGTCAGCTGCCAAAAGAACAATGAAAGATAACAGATGAATGCACCCTGCCTTAACTATGATGTATGATTCAGTACTGTATGACATTGCTTTAGCATCAGAATTGCAGTGTCAGGTGAGACAGATAAACTCACTTTCAGTTTGCTGTTGTCTAACTCGACATAAAAGGGTCAGTTTATGTCCTTTGAATTACTTTTAAAATGCGTAAAAAAAATGTTTAATCCATGAGTGTAATGCAGGCACTGCTACAGACCTGCCATGCTAATGTCTCTCTGACAATAGTGCTCAGTGCCAGAGATGCATTCGCATGCGAGCGAAAAAGAGAAAGAAAAAGAGCTGCACATTATGATTAATTGTTGCAAAACTAAAAAAAAAAAAACTGATGTTTCCATTTGTGTGATCAGTCTGTACATTCAGATGATATATGAGCTAAAAAGGCATAGAGTTAACACTAGTAAACCTGTAAATGCTCTCTAAGTCAGAATATAGTGTCAATGGGAATCTCTGAACGACAGTTAAAGATCTGATTTGAAAAAAATCACTAAAGAGTAATTGTTGGTGTCAATCGAAGTGGAATTTTCAGCTCTTACCAGGGTTGCAGTCAGTGAGCAGGGAGCAGATGGACAGCAGCACCTTGGAGATGGTGAGGGCGGGACTCCAGTTATCCTTCAGGATGTCCAGACAGATCACGCCCTGACTGTTGATGTTGCAGTGGTAGATTCTTGTCCGGAATGTCACCTGCACACACAAGACAAAGATGCTAAAATGAACCAAAAATATCCAAACAGAAAAGATGATTCAACATATTTATCATATCTGTAACGGCAGGAAGCTTTGGCATATTTTAATATGATACTTTGCACAGGGGTGTGATGCCATCTAGTGGTATATGAAAACCGTTAAACATGCAGAAACTCTGGATTTCTGTCCAAATATTTCACAGAGCAGGCTTTGCATTACCTTGGGTGGTTTGAAAGGGTAGTCTGGTGTGAAGGCAATGTCCAGGAAAAATACTCCGCCCTCGTACACAGAGCCTGGAGGGCCCAGGATGGTCGACCTCCACTCATAGATGTTGTCTCCTTTAGGTCCGGCACTATTGACAGCAGGAAAACATTCATTCACAGTAAGAAACGATTCGCAAAAAACATTCTGTTATATTCCTCAAAGTATTATAAAAATGTTCACACCCAAAAATCTCCGCGTGTCTAAAAGGACGATTATATACTAAAACTTGCTTTGATGATGTGCAGTTTTACGTTATAGAGTATTTATACTTAATTGAAACGACAACAAACAGACGGTGCATACAGCTGGGCATACATTGTGTTTTGCCTCTTTTTGAGACGATTTTCACTCGTGCGGTCATTTATTGGATCGGGCCGAGTTTCAGCTTGTCTCACATCGTGTAGTTTACACATGGTAAGGAGAAGCGATCAACAACCGTATGGTCGGATGAAAATCAAACCGGTTTGAAATTCTGGTCGGCCCTCGCGAGGATATCGCGCGAACATCGGGCCGTATAGTGTGAGAACATAAATCGTGAGCTGCGAACTTTTACACCCCGCAATTCTGTCGTGCAATTTGAACAGGAGCCAAGTGCAATGATTGAAAATATCGCACAGTGTATTCCCAGGAGTATAGACTTCCTCGTTCGCGGAATGCGCGGCTCAGAAGCCAATCAGCAGACAGGTTTCAGTCTCGTGACTAGCAGCAACCAAAAACAAAAATCTTTCCACGTGGAAAATATAGACAGTAATATTATCTCAGCGGATTATTTAATCACACCGTGAGTCCACGTCACCAGCCTGAAAATGATTTTGACAAAAGTGACGTCGGTCAAATTAGCTTTTCTATAGAGTTCTAGCCAAATTTGTGTCTATTTGATTAAAAATATTCAATTTGATTATGTCATCCTAATTTGATATGAGTTTTAAGTAATTTATTCGATACAATAATTTAAGAGACTATTAAGCAAATCTTATTTGGTATATTCCCCTGTTATTTATGTACAACCTGGCCGTACCTAAGGTTGGTCATCGTCAAATATGGTCATAGAATATTAATGGGCAATGTTTAGCAGAATTACATTATATATGTTTTGTGTGCATGTTTTACACAAGATGATATGAAGGTATAAAGCACTTTAGAAAGAAACAGGATGTTCCTAAATTCTGTTTATCCATATACACTTGGTAAGCAAGTGGGATTTGACAGCATTTTTGTTAAACAAAAACAGAGAAAAAGGATAATTAGATTACCTTTAAAAAATAAAGAATACAAAAAATAGATTTTGATCCACATAACCAACTGATGCAGCTTCCTTGTTGAGCAGACCTCAATCTGTTGCTAACACAAAGTGAATTTATCAATATATTAAACAAATCCAAATTCAGTTCTGCAATTAACTATGAATTAATTTGTGTCCATTATGTAGTGATACAATTACAGTTTTTTTTCAATGAAAACCTTTGCAAAGGTTATTTTGACATTCTCAGAGGTTCTTAGCATCAGCTTATTCATTTGGAAGCATTGTTGATCATGGAGGCACAGCTAGACACAACCAGGAATGGACTAATTGGAGGATCTGTGTCCAAGATAAATGAAGTCCAAGAGGAGGCACAAAAACTTCACATTAAAGGCTATTGAGTTTAATGACTTTTTAAATCATTGCATGTGTTATGGCCTTTTAATTGATGGAAATTAGTTTCTAGACCAGATGACTTACAGCTGTGTTTAAATGCCTCTGCATAATAATCAAATGTGGTCCCCTTAAAGATTTTTCATATGCCACATTATTAATTGTTCATAACTATAAAGAGCAATGACCCATGTAAGTCATTTTGATGACAGATCAGGAAATTATATATATAAACAAACATAGATTTTCATATAACTTAATGGCTAAGAAGGCACTGCAAATTACACTATACAAGTTTGCCATTTTCTTTAAAATTCTGAAAAGAAAAGGCTTAAAGCTTCTTTGTGGGATATACATGCGACATACTGCCGCAGATCAGCTGAAACGACGACAAAGTCGATCATTGAGGTGCGGCCTAGGGTGTCCTGGTATAAACACCCTTATGCCTGAACATGGTGTTTGTTCTGGACAATTCGTGCCGAGCACAGAAGTCCAACAGCAGAACACTACTCGGGCTTAAGCTGGGGGGCCATTCCTCCTAAACACACCCTCCAGGTCTCACTGTTGTTGCCCACGTGAGCATTGAAGTCCCCCAGTAGAAGAAGAGAGTCCCCGGGGGGGAACCCCACAGCCCTCCCTTTTAAGTACTCCAAAAAAGGGTGGGTAATCCGTGCTGCTGTTGGCGCATAAGCACCCATCCCCCCACCCGAAGGTGAAGGGAGGCTACCCTCTCGTTCACCGGGGTTTACCGCTCGCCAACATGCCCCACCTCTGGGCCTGGCTCCAGAGTGGGGCCCCAGTGACCCGCGTCCAGGCGAGGGAACACTGGAGTCATTTATCGTGATCATCATAAGGGGTTATTGGACTGCGCGTCGCCTGATCCCTCACCTAGGACCTGTTTGCCTTTGGTGACTCTACCAGGGGCTTGAAGCCCCGGACAACATAGCTCCTAGGATCATTGGGACACTGTAGAAAAACAATTTGAATATTTCAAATAAACAAAATCCATAACTCAGAGATTTCTCAAGTGTTAGCATGTTTTTCTCGTAGCTCTGTTCTGAGTCACATCGGGAGAGTAAACCATTAGGAGATCATTTTACTATGTGTAGCCGACACTCCACTGCCCATTGGTCACGCCACAAGAGCGTAGAAATAACCCAGGAGATGTGCTAAAACAGATATAGTATAATTTCCCGTTGCATCAACTAGATTGAGGTTTCCTTTGCCCAACAAACAACAGGCAACTCAAATTAACAGCTGAGCTGCAGAGACAGGCTGTGCTTCTTCCCCACATGTTACCCAAACAGATACAAAGGCTACCCTGTGCTTTGTGAGAGGAAGCAATTTACCATACACCACCACTTGTTGTATTCATTCAATTTTAGGAGGGACTTATTCCATAATGTCTGTGTTCACACACACACACACACACACATACAAACATATATACGTAAATTAATTACAAAATAAAGCGATGCCAAATGCTAATAGAAAGATATTTGAAGGCTTTTACAAATTCCTATAAAAGATAGACATGCATATTTTGGGCTTGGGGAAGTGGGGGTAATAAGAGGAATTATATCACAGATTTTTTTTCAAACCAACAACGCTGATGTAATGTGGCTAATTCGACAATACCAGCACTATTTTTTTTGTAGTTTGAACTCACTGAAATGCAAGATCAGATTTCCTCCGTCTGGCATGTACAAGGAACAGCAATGAAACATAGAAACAGTGTTTGTGAACACACCTGCCTCTTCCACAGGCATGCCTGTCCACTGAATGTCTGAAGAGAAACAAGGTGTTGAAATGGTGTCGGCTCCATAGTAGTTAATGTCTAAACCTCTTGGCTCTCTTCCACTACTTTATTTTTAATTGACATTAGGCTGCAATGCCTGCTACCATTTAACATTTTAGCAACTACTCAGCTGAAGTTCCAAGAGAGCGGTGTCGAGCTGACTACAGACTGCAGGCCAGTGATCGGCCAAGGAGTGACTGGATGAGCTGAAAGTGACTCCTTCATATGAAGACAGCAAATTTTAAACAAAACAATAACAATAAAAAACTTGCAGTTTTATAATTTCTAATATTATCAACAGGGTAAGTAACTTCACTCAAAACAACAAAGCTGTCATAATGTTACTGTTACTGGCGTAATCTGTCTGCTGCAGAAAATGGGTGCCTTCACTACATTTGAGAATTGAGACACTGATCCGTGCCCCATACTTTACTGGTCAACAGGTACTCTAGAGTACGCAGAATTTTCTCCTCCTACCGTACACACTTTATGCAGCGATGAGCACATTGAAGGCCAAGTCGGGATCACAACTGTCCCACACTTAAGCATTGTTACAGCCATTCTTCTACATTCAAATTGGAACTTGATAGAAAAAGTTGTTTTTTTAAGAATGCCACATAAGAAAAGTCAATTGCATTCTAAAGCTCTTCTTCCAAAGCTTGTTGTCGAACTGCTTATTACCTTACCAGCAACAATAAAAATATGCGTGGATCTGACTTTTGTTTTCCTTCAATAATATATCAACCTGAGTAAAAGAAACACTGTAACAGCAGTTAATCATTTTGAAAATAATAAAAATAACAAAAAAGAAGTGAATGAATAAAAGGCTTAAAATAATGTAACTTAAGATCTTATAACTTGAGAATCTGCCAAACTGTAAACACTACAAAATAATTAGAATAGTGCACTAGAATAGTGCACTAAACACTAAGCATTATTCAACACTCCTGAACCATTTTCTTTCTGTTGGGTACTGTCTTTAAATCTCACTGTTAAATTCTGCACAAAAGAAATGGTACAAACGGTCAGCAGCACACATTTCACTTCGTTTTTGTATTTTCACACTTGACACATACAGACTGAATGGGGGGGGGGGACAGCAGCTGATGAACATCTTCCTACCCTGTGTGACTGGATCTTACCCTGGTAGTCAGAAAGGGAAACTTTACTTCTTCAAGCTTCTACTTGAGCAGCAGCTCAGAACTCTACTGTGCTTTCAGGGCCCTCTGAGGCAAAAACAGTGCACAAACCGGTCACTTCCTCTCCAAGCTGGGGGCTTTTTATAGCTGCAAAGGAGCTGAAATCATAAGTCGTCTCAAACATACAAACCAATGCTGCAGAGGTGCATGTGTGTATGGAGCAAGATCACTACAGATATCTACTGCTCAAAGGGAAAATTCATATAATTCTGATT
The DNA here is from genome assembly GCA_013363375.1 of Menidia beryllina. Taxonomy (NCBI): domain Eukaryota; kingdom Metazoa; phylum Chordata; class Actinopteri; order Atheriniformes; family Atherinopsidae; genus Menidia; species Menidia beryllina. The sequence goes on along the minus strand of JABUIW010000025.1, from coordinate 6,170,843 downwards.
TTAATTATGCAATCTGTCCAAACATACTCCAATGACCTCACTGATGACAACATCTTATTTTCCTCAGCTGTCATGAGGCCCAAGACAAGAATGTGTGGAATCTGACACCCACAGGTAACATCTTAGGAAGAAACGCAGTGAATGGGAAAGCAAGAAGACAGAGAACAAGAGGTGAGAATCGCTGAGAGAGGAAAAAAGGGAAAAAAAGATCAGGATTAAAGGAAAAAGAAAGTAAACTACAGCAAGAGTAAGCAACACTGGACAAGCGGCGGCCATCCAACTCCATACAAAGCCTAATGAGCAGACTCTGTGCTAAATGAAGCAGAACTTACCAAAATACACTAAATAGAAGGGGTTTTTGTGGACTGAGGAAAAACACAAAATACGGCCTTTATTATGCACTGTGTGCCACAACAGAGATAAATTTGTCACAAAGCACTCATATCAAGCTGGTTTGGAGCGATTTACTTCAAGTGTGAAGCAGCTTCCTCTTTTATTTAATTTGGATGGGGTGGTGCTCAATTTTTGTTTTGCTAAATAAACCGTTCAGCCCCTGAAAAAAAGCAGCTCTGTCTTCAAGCACATCTAACCATAGCTTGTTAGAATAAGAGTGACAATGTGACAAATTAGATCATATTGCCAAATGGAACTGTGCAGATGTTCCCGAGCTTGTTCCTGACAAGCTCAAGAACCCTTTTTTTTTACAGCAGACTTCCTTCACAAGGAAGAGACTAAAGCAAAAACGAAAGCACAGGCAGTCAATTAAAATAGTGTTTCATCTCTTTAGTAGTGGAAAAGACTATCTGGACATGTAACTGAACTGCACGGCTCACCAAACATTTTTTAGACAAGTGTCCAGCACAATCAAATAGGATGTCATGTCAGGCCAAATTAAAAAGGATGCAATCAGGCTAGGTATAGGTATCTTCTACAGTTTGTGTTCTTGCTCTATGCCAAAAAAGAACAAAATCTTCCATCCACAGAAAAATGCAGTTTCTATAAGAATGCTCTTTTGTTTGTATCCATCCTTTCACCACTTTTCAGGGGAAAAAACTCCAGAAGTTGCAATGCTGATCTCAAATGACCCATTTTCTAGTCATCATAAAACTCAGACATATTTTTTACGCTGGAGGGTGATTTTCCACAATGCTTGGTTTCAGAGCCTAAAATCTGTGTGTGATTTGAACAATAAAACACCCACTGAGCCTTCATTCTCCCTTCCACACCTTTTAAACAAGTATAACAGGCTGAAAGAAACTCACCTTGAACAGACAAGGGGAATAATTTTAGACTTACTTCACTCAGAGCCTGTTGATCGACATTAAACTAAACCAAACCACAGCAGATTCAAATTACTCAACCAACTTTTTTACGCTACCAGGTTTCCTTTACAAGTCACAAAGGTAAAATAGATAATGCCAATCCATTTAAAAATGACAGTTGAGGAAAATATCTGATGGCTTTAACTGACAGTATAATTACTACAATCTGAACATGAATAGCATAATTAAATGAATTGCTTGTGGTACGCATAGTTTTACAACCAAATATCATAGCTGCAATAAGGCATAGAAGAAAATCTCACCATGCCCTGCAGAGGGCTTCAGTACAGTCCAGGACACCCCAAGGGTTTTGAGGGTATGGATGTTGTACAGGTTTTGCTAAAGGTGAAACAACGACTCGTATTCAAAATACACAGTTCAAGGAGTGTAAAGTTAAAGAGCTCCTGGTGAAGCCTCAAGCTACCCTGTGGACTGTGTGTCTCTTCTAAAGGCCTGTTTTCGCTCACGGGTACCTAACTGATAGTTTTTGAGCTTACTGAAAAGCAGTCAACTTACTGTTGAGGCTGACACATCAGTTTCAATAATCAACAGCGGGCCTGTCATTACTTCTGAAGCACCTAAACCCTGTTTGAAAGACTGTTCAGGCAGACTAAATCTTACTGGCAAGAAAAGTGATTTCACAGGTGTGACACAGCGGTTCTAATTTTTGACAAACTTGGCCACTTATCAGACCTCACTGTGACTCTTCAGAAAGAGAAATATAAAAACAAATAGGGACTTAAAACCAATTTTCCAAATAATTCCCTGCAAGAACATCGTCTCTCTCCCACTACAGTAACATCTTTTTATACTTTAACCCTGATCAGAGGTACACAGAAGTAGCACAATACAAGAGCAGCATGCACATGTGGAGGGGAGGACTTCTGCGCTACAAGGCAGATACTGAGTGAAATTTCACATCATCTGATATTAGAAAAAGAGAAATATTCAAGTGTGAGTATGATCTACAAAGGCATAAATATCTGGAGACATTTAACAATGTTGAAATTTAATACAGACAGAAACAGTAAGATACAGTTTTCCAAACCTGAATGTGCAAGGTAAAGACACCTGGTTTGAAATACCTGTACATATATAGACAATGCTTTGGACAATGTTTCATGTTTGTTACATTGTTTTTTCATTTTTTTTGATAAAGTGAATGAGAACAGCTGAATTTAAAATAACAAATATCAAAAACGCTCTAAAACAAAACTTTTTTATTTTAACTTGAGACGGTTGGTGTTTTTCAAATATAGCTTTCTGTGTTTCAGGGATACACAGATAGACATCTTTCTTATCCTTAAACCTACTTATTCTATTGAATTACACCCACTTAAGTCATATATTCCCACCTTCCAGTGAGACTCTGTATTTCATATCAAACATCCTAGTCATATGTAAATTGTGCAGGTACAGATAATTATACCCAACAAAATAAATGGATACTGACTAATCCAACACTATGGTGTTTTTCTAAAATAAAGACTTCTCAATGTAACTCCAATTTTTCAATATAGAGATGATTGTCTATTGGCCTGGATGATGGCTTTCAAAACAAGAGACACAACACAACACTTGCTACTGAATTCTGTTTCAGTAGAGGAACAACATGAACAATGCATATAAACAATGTTTCCTAATACCTTAGATTTCCTACAAAACAGATCAAGTGTATTTTTGGTTGTGTTTATAAATATAGCCAGAACCAGACATCTGAAGTGACTAATTTTGTTTTTAAGGCTGACTGCTGGACAAAAATGATGTGATGCAAGGAAAGCCTTAATCTCGGAGTCAGTAACCTTAATTAGAAATCTGACTAGTACGAAACAGGCAAGCAATGGAGTAATTTCTTTCTATGAAAGGAAAACTATAACGTTTATCTGTACAACTTGCTGAAAAAGTAAAATGCATCCTATTCTCCATATTCTAGCAGACACAAATGGCCTTTCAGACATCTACATCAAGGTAATTTGTAAACTCCTAACACCAAAATTGCCAATCTAAGCATAAAAAAGAGAACACAGTTCAGCTGAGACACATGTTAGTTATTTAAATTATCCTCTTACCTGCAGTTTGGAGGTGGATCCAATGTAATGTCAGCCAATTCCTTCTGAATTCTGAAAAGGGAAAACCATATAAATTAGACCCTGGGCATTTAATTGAATCTCCCAGCAGAAGTCTGCTTGAAAGCAAGTGATATTCTTTTCATTAACAATTTTACATGTCAAAATTAAGACTCATAGAGTAATGATAGGACTTCTATTTGAAAATACTTAATCACGAAAGTTAAGTTACTTTATGAGATAGGATGGATAGCCCTATCTTACGGTTGAGGATTAATTTCCTTGGCCATAGAGTATCAGGTATATGAACAGTACTCAACACTTAAGCCATGTAGACACTTACCTTTTAGCACTGGTGGACAGAAGTTTGGAGGTCTTGCTCATGCTGGCTTTGCTTTCTCGTTTCTTTTGGGAGTTTGACTCTTGCTGCTGATGGGTTGACGATGAAGATGAGGAAGAGCTTGTGCTGGCACGAGAATCTTCATCCGACATACCGAGCCTTTGAAACAGACAGCAATTTGAAATTTAGCGTGGTATAAAAATGTGAACATTGATATGTAGCACATTAAATCAGGGCAAAATATAGAAAGAAAAACAGTCAGGTGAAACTACTAAACCCAACAATAAAATAAAAAATATAACAATTGACCTTTTCATGTGAAGAAAATGTGTGTAGACACATTTAATTGTTCCTGAAAGATGGTAGTATGATGCACCGACTAATTAGATTCCACAGCAATCTCATTAAGTAACAACCCGAGGAGACACCAAGGCAAGTATTCTCATTAAATTCAAATGTAAAGAATCGTGAATGGAATTTGGCAAGGCGTTAACTACACACGTCCAGTGTGAATTGAAGCTATGGTATATCAACTATGACTCAAGCAGTATAAACGCAAATTAACGTCTCCGTTGTTTTAAACTATCGGACCTGGACCTGGACCAGACGTTTACCGACTTAACTTGTTCCACCAGTATAAGCCTTCACTGTCTGGATAATATCAAATAACTTGTTCTAATAGGCTGAGGTTTTTCCTCCTAGCTCATTTTTTGCGCTCGAGTGTTATTTTTAGCCATGTCGGGCAGCGACAAAGGAAACCATTTGGTAAAATACCTCGACTACAGGCCTCGTTCTCGCGTACACCACGGAGTGATACACGGTCGGTCACACATCGGACCGCTGCAGTCGACCGAGTCGAATAAGTCGAAGCGGAAAAGGAAAAAAAGACAGTGACGGGGCGATGTTGTCGTCGGCAGGGAACCTTGACACCACATCTCAACAAATTTCCGCCGAATTAAACTTTCAACTAAGGAAGTCAGCGACATAGCACGGCCCTAGCAAACTGTTTCCACCACCTTCAACCCTCATTAACACATTAAACCAACACGCCATTCGCTTAGACGAATTTCTGTCGGTTAACAGCAAAACCCGTCGACATGCAGCTGATCTCAGTGTAGACAGGCAATACAGGATGGACCGACTTCTAATTTCCTCCCCGGCGTTAACGCATAAATACTTTGTCATAACATCCCCAAGTAAAAACAGTTCCACAAAATGTTACAGTAATCCTCCCAGCATGATAAATGTTTCGAAATGGATACCTTTCTTTGTGTGTATGCCTCCGCCGCCTGGACGCACCAAAGTCAATGCACTTCACGCAGCACAATTCAAACTTCCGGTCAACTATCTATAAATAAAAGCACACATACTTTGGTTTAGTTATGTTCACATAACGTGTGTACTTGTTTGTCCTTGTGTGTCTCTGTGTGGCCCTGCGATGGACTACTTGCATAGGCTCCAGTCCCCCCGCGACACCAAGGGAATAAGCGGTTTCGAAAATGGATGGATGGATCATGGATGTTCATATACTAATTTGACAATGTATGTATCAACTATTAGCAGTGGGAAAACACTGGAACACCTTAATTGTGATTAGCAAAAACTAACTGCAACAACAGAAAAAAAAGTTCAAAAGTCCAGAGGTTCACTACAAGAATATGGTAACTGTCATTATTTAGCTAACAAATAATCTCGCATTAATAGGATAATAAATATTATTAAACATTTGAAAAAAATGTACGTCACTTTAACATCCTGACGTCCTGACTTATCAATCTGTTTTACCACTGGTTGCTGTCATTGGAAGAAGGTGACATTTTGTATTTATTTTGTAGAAAAAAGCAGTCCAGTTTCCGGTTCCATCGCTAATGAAAATAACTTGATGCTGTCGGTGGATGGAAGCGTGCATGCTTTCGCCGGAAGTGTTGGTCTAGCAGCAGATAGACGACGTTGTGACAGATTTTTTTTCACACCGACACAGTTTTTCACGACTGTTTCAAGTGAGAGACCTAATGAAAAAAAACGATTAGGTCTGAGGAGTTAAGTGACTTGAAAAAAAGAGAAAAAAAAGCAAAATATGACAAGACAAAACATGAAAACACAATTAGTTAAGATGCCTGCTTGGAAGTTGCCTAATAAAGGAAGACTGCTTGTGGCTTTACAACCCTGCATTGAAACAGAGCAACACATTTCACTAAGTGGCTATTGGAAAAGGTGGACGGTTAAAAAAAAAAAAAAGGCTAATTCTCCTGCTCCAAAAAGGATATTTAGTGGAGTGACAGAAAATAAGTGTTACAGTTGTTCCTATTTAATTTTTTCAGTTATGAAAATAAATTTGTAACTCAATGTAAACCCCTGGTTTTGTTTTAATATGCATTAATAATTAAATGTAAGGACCAGAAAACCTGTAGCCAAACAATCGGGCCACACAAACTATTATTTTCCTTTTTCTGTATGGATCAAACATTAACAATTAAAGCTGACATAAGTAACCTAAAAACTAACTCAGCATGTTTCAAATGGTTTTTTAGGAAGGAAACCTTTAATCACCATCAGTAAATTGTTCCAAACGGGGCCATAGAATGAAAAAGGCAGCTTGAAACTCAAGGAATAATAAGATATCTGTCTAATCAGAGCGTCCACACCAAGACGTCATCCCTGTATAATGTCATTGATTATGCGCACTGGCTGCTTGTTTATTCACATGCAAACTTTGACCTTTTCACTTGTATGGATAATTTCCCCCTCACTTCAAATGTTACATTATTATCCATGCAGGAGTGGCTTCTCCTTTTCTGTCAGACTCTTCCTGCCACAGCCAGTAAAGGAGGAAGGGAGCAGGAAGAGGAGAGGACTTACCCTCCCCCATCCTGATGTGTCAACCATAATTAACTCTGCCACTGTTGCTCCACTTTGCTGATTTTGAAAGGCTGTAAAGGACTGAAACCACAGCAAATCTATGCCTCCTGCTTAGAACAAGGCAGATGCAGTGGCGGAGAGAGGGTCATCAACAAGTTTCAGTTTGTTCTTTTTTTTTTTCTGTTTTCAAGCACATGGTTTTGAAACAGTCACTAGTTTACTCCACTGTTCACCCACTCAGATCACCCAGTTTTATTAAAACACGTTAAAGGTAATACAGGAAGGGTAAGCAAGCTGTTTTTTAAACGTTTTCAAATAAGTAAAATCAGCTGATCTATCCATATATATCTGTATGTTCAAACCAACATGGACACACAGTACATGAGGAAATTGATTTATGAATTCCAATATCGTTGTGGCTTTTTCTTTCTTTTGAAATTAGAAATGTTCTTTAAATAAGAACATTGTACCCATATCCAATTGAATTGAATTGAACTTTATTGAATAATATCTCATTAATCCTAAATGGAAAATTTGATTGTTGCAGTAAAAAAATGACTGAAAGAGAAATCTACAAATACATAGCCCACATTAAGTCAATTCATTAAATGATTAATGGAAAGATTCTCAATAAGCATTCACTGTAGAGTAATTGTTTATAGATTTAGCTATGGGTAGAGATGTCTTGTGTCTTGTAAGAGGAAGCCTTCGGCTGGCACTGCCGCCAGAAAAAAAGTGAGGTTGGTGTGGTTTTGAGCAGTGGAGAATCATTCTCATCTGAACTTATCTCAAACCACGTTCAGCTGACTGATTCGGTCAAGCTCAGAATCAGTCTGATCTCAATTATCCTTAAACAGATAATAAAAACAAATAGTTGATTGATACACAGAAGAATCACATCATTTCAGCAGAACTTCATCAAAAGAGGAAGCTCATCTCCCAATTTTGTAATGTAGCTTCTGTAATTCAAACCTGTTCTTCAGAGCTTGAACTCTTAACTGGTACCTCTGGTCTGGTATTGTGGTGCTTGTTTCTCTCTCTGTCCTGTACTCTCAGTCCCAAGCCAGTTCAGGCAGATGGCCACCCTCCTTAAATCTGGTTCTGCCAGAGGTTTCTTCTTGTTAAAAATGCTTTATCTGTCTACAGTTGCCTTGAGCAGGCTCAGAACAGGGGATTGGATCACAGTTTTGGTGCAAAGGCTGCCATTTGGCTCACTGGATTGAGCAGGTGGCCCATGTATAGAATCTCTCCGTGCAGGTGGCCTGGATTTGATTCCAGCCCATGGCTCTTTCCTGTGTCCCATGTGAAAATATTCAAAGTAATTCACATTTCTTTCTATCTGTTAAACAAAGGTTTAAGTCAATCAAAGCACAGATATATACTCTCTCTATTTATATATATATCTATACTATCTTTGCTAAAATCAGGTTTTGTACTTATGTAGCTTTGAAAAGATTTGTACTAAAAACATAGAATAATTTCAAATGTGTTGTTTAACCAAAGTAACATCATACCTGTGTCCTAGATGTTGCTCTATATATTGTATCTTCACAAGATGCTAAGGAAGTAGAATGTAATTAGCCATATTTACAACATAGTTAAGGGATTCAGTGTTAAAACGAAATATAAATTGTTATTATTGTTTCCCATTTTAAGTTTTAATATGACATTTCATCAGAATGATTTGTGAAAAATACACAGTAATTCTAATTTGTAAACAATTTTAATCCATCCATCCATCCATCCATCCATCCATCCATCCATCCATCCATC